>QDEB01031442.1:0-18199 GCA_004193795.1 Asbolus verrucosus | reverse complement strand
TTCCAGGAACGATGACGAGGGCGCCGTGGGCTACGAAACCGAGCCCGGGGGGCCCGGAGGAGGGGTGAAGCAGGTCCACACTCTGACCCCTCAAGATTTCCCGGCGCTGGGAAACTCGACCGTCACCGTGCAGAGTCGCCCCACCACGACCGTGAACGTCACGTCGAAATTGAAGCCTTTCAACGGAGAGGACTTTCCCTCCTTGGGCGGCTCTCGCACCCCCGCCGTGACGATAACCACCGACTCGTCGGCGTCGCGAAAAAAGGGCTCCGGGGTGACCATCACCCGGACCCTTCGCGGCGGTTCTGCGCAGAATCTGACGAAAACCGCCGAGAATTTTCCGTGCCTAGGCCCGCCCTCTAGCGGCACCAGTACGGTCCATTTGAGTCTGAAGTAAGTGGTTCCCCCGATCAGCGGTGATTTTGACGGTTTGTGTTTGCAGCAATGGGCAGAATTCGGCTCCGAATGTGTCGATACATGTGAGTCACAACGGAGCGATCACGACCACCCACATAACCAGCACCTCGTCCAATTCGAACGGATTTAACATCAATCAGAGACCGATGGAAGCCTTCCCCGCTTTGGGTGGTGGTTCTGCGCCGGTGAATCCCCAATGGGTGCAGCAGAAGCCCAAGAAACAAGAATCTAGGTTGAGTAAAGTCGCCCCCCCACCCAGTTTACCACCGAGTGATTTAAGTCAATTTCCTATTTTAAGTAAGACGAAAAGTGAGAAGAACACGAAGAAATCGTCGAGTGTTACGGTTCCGGTTTCGGGCACTTGGGGGACGGGCTCCAAAGTCAATAGCAATAACAAAAAAAATGACGCTTCTACTTTTAAGTCGCTAGAAAATTCCGACGCCAAATCGAAAAATAAGAAACACAAAAAGAAGAATGCCAACGCGAATGGTTCGGGGGAGGGCGATAGCAAAATAGAGAAACAAAACGAAGAGAACAAAGACAAGAATGGTATAATAAAAAAACGTTCAGAACTCAATATAGGATCTTTAACTTTAAATGACGCCGCTTCTAAACCGCCGCCGGGTTTCCCCGCGAAACCACCCCCAGGTTTCACCAACTTTAACAGTCAAAATTTCCCTAGTTTAGGCGCTTCAAATGATTTAACTTTCACGAGTAGTAGCGGGCAGTCGTACTCGATTAAACCCACGAATTACCATCAGCCCTCAAACGTCGTCGCTCGCAACCAAAATTTGATGAAACGCTTGATGGACGTACTCGATAATGACATGATTAACGAATTTAAAGCGTACTCGTCACAGTTTAGAGAAGGCACCATGTCACCAGATGGATATTGTGACTACTGCGAGGCCGTTTTGGGGGCGAATTTTGGCGACTTATTCCCAGAACTGTTGGTTTTATTACCTGACATCGACAAACAGCAAGATTTATATCGAGTTTGTGATGACCAAATTAAGCAAAATTTGCTAACTTGTGAGAATTGTAGGCAGGTGATTTTTAGGAGGGAATTAGCGGAGCACTACAGTTATCACTCCCTCGAGAGCCAATTTCCAAGTCTGGGGAAAAGCGCGGAGACTTCAAGCGCTTGGAAGAAGTAGTCAGGGGTGATACTGTTGATTTCCACTTTGTTTTGTTTAATAAATTGCCAATTGATTAAATTGTTTTTCAGTTATTCTTAGCTTAACTTCGCCTTAATGTGATTTCAGTTTACAACTAACATGGTGATGATCAAATGGACTTTTCAATAATGTAAATAAAATTCGTGTTATACTTTTGTATGATAAAAGTTTAAGTTTGTATTTTTAAATATGAATAAAATTTTTGAAATTTCCCAGTGACTTTTGTTGCGTCATGTTGGTGACGAACCAGTCGACACATGCGCGTTGCCAACCCCACCACGATCGCCTGAGAAAATCCGAAAAAATTGAGTTTGTGGGAGGCTCGCGGTGTAGATGGTGGTGTTGGTGAGTGTTGAATAAATCAATCGTCCAGTAGAGTGATAGTTGATGGTTATAACTGTAGTGTAGTGAATCAAAATTGTTAAAATTTCAAATTTTATGTGAGTGAAGCTTCGTTTTGGATCAAAACAAAAGGTAATCGTTCGTGTTGCTAGATTTTCAAAAATTTCAATCAAGGGGCCCTTTCTGTCAAAACAACGTCTTGTCAGACTGATAACCTCTTTGTTCGCAACTTCCTCGGTGTGTTATTATTACAAAATTGCAACCAATTAGCCTTAATCACCCTAATAATTGTGCATCCTTTTTGGCCCTACGAGACTAGGTTGAATGACACCCTACGGTGTTATTTTATCGATTTTTGGAATCATGTAAACAAACTTGTTGTTATTGAAATGAGTCTAGAGGCTGTTACACCCACCCGCTGAAAACGCCACTTCTTTGTTTGAAAGCGATATGGAAACAGTTCCCATTATTCAGTCGGTTTCAGCAACACCATTAAATTCTTAATTGGACCATTACTTAATACTACCATTACCAAATAGAATTATTTATGCTTTGCTCGCACGGCTTTTTATGACTTAAAACGCGATCGTGTGCTGCACAGAAACACTTTTATGTTAATCACAGATGAGGAACCACACTGAAGGGGAAAAATTGACCAACCAAAATTCTGTATAATTTGAATGAGGCAACTATTTGTCAACCACGGATTTTGTCGCTTGTGGTTTTTCCTTCAAAATCCGTTGATAAGAATTCGGAATAATCGAATAATAACAGTAAAACCTACGCGATTGAATATGAGCAACCGGCTCTTAACTGTTAAAATCGCAATTTCGGCACCTATCATGAAGAGGGCAAGTTATCAGTTCTTGATGTTATCTTTCATCTCCGAGATAAATGTAAAAAAACCGTCAAACGGGACTGCTTAGATTGTCGGCTTAATTTGGGTCAAAATAGTCCGCGACATTCGTACTGCAATAGATTAGCAGTTTTACAACCAACTTGTAACTGCCCCACATGTTTTTGTTTTGGTTACAAAATGAGTTGCAAAATTAGGTTAAAAATTTTAAACCCTTCCGGGAAGAAGTCTATGGTGCGTTTCGCTCCTCCGAGTCGCAGTCATTTACAAATAACGGGTGTTCAATAAGTCTTGGTCCTAGGTGGTTGTGAATTGTATAACGTGTGTCTCAGTTCAAGATATGTCAGTTTCGAGTTGTCAGATTTTGAATCTAAATCAAATCTTTGCTTATTTCTACTTGCAATGTTCACGCTTTACGGTTCTTTAATGAACTCTTAAATTAAAAAATAATCACATTACAACTCATGGTTTGAACTTGATTGCACCAAGTTAAGACACGTCTTGCACTTCACAGCCATCTAGAACCAAAAGAATTGAACACCGGTAGTTTGGCAGATATAAAATTTAAGCTTTTCCGGTCTCGTATCGATTGTTAAAATTTGTGATATCAACTGCAGTCGCTTGATGGACCTTGATTGTCTATTAAATCTTGACTTCGGTGACCATGGATTGTGTAATAACAGTTGAAATTAATTTATTTTTGCATGTCTGTGAGAAAGACAATGATTTTGTCCGTGTGTCATTACTCGTTATCGTAGGAGGGGAATATAATGCTGTGTAGGTTAAAGGACATTGTACAATGAAAAATATAACTTTCTAGATTCTGGTATTTCATTTTTATAGCACATTTCTGTGTTCAGTTCAACCCATTCGAGCGTGCTGTGGGTGTTTTGTCGATGAATATTGTCACTGCTTTCACATTTAAATATATTGGCTAAACGTGACAATATTCACGAAGGAAATACATTCGTGGTGGTGCTTGAATGAGTCTTTGGTCGCTGGTTATTTTCTGAAGTGTTAGTTCTTAGAAGACGGGGAAGAAGATGGTGCAGAAGCCATAAGAACTTCATTTCTAAGGCTGCTCGACACAGTGCGATTTTTTTTAAATTTAGAGTACTCAGAATTGCAATTTTAATCTGAAATAAATTATCAGAAACGGAAGTCTTTAAAACGCAGCTCCACTTAAATTCCGCCCCAAGGTAAATAAAACTGGGGACTGCGATGACGCAGTTTGCAAAGAAAAAAAATTAAAGCCCAAGTTCTTCGGATGCGGGGAACCGCATGACTAAATTTTTCCGCCGTGAAATTTCCGGTTGTGCAAATCGTGAAATTTTTATTCCTCATGTAGAGGGGGCGAAGATAAGTTGACGGTAAAATCAAAAGTGTTTAGTTCATTCGGCACACGTTAATGTTTTAATTAAGACTCGATTTGGTCAAACAGCCTGCAGTCGATAACGGTCAAGCGTTTGCATGCCCATTACCGCAATAACGGTTAGGTGTAATCTGCAAACTACCGTAATGAATCCCAGAAGTGCCAGCATCCATTTCGGCGCTGATAAAGACGGCGGAGGTTTGTCAAGGGATCGAGATTTATTTATAGAAAACGTCAATAAACCCGATTTATCGGTGGTGGAATATTAAAACGGATCCGACCGTCTAATCCTCGCTAATCCTGTGTAGCAGGTAGGCTCGTCCTGCGGGAGATTATTTTCCTCCATTTGCTCACGTCCTGCCCTTAATCCCATCGTCCCCATCCGGGCACATCTCATCAACAATGAAAAAGTCGGGTAGCCGTGAAGATTTACGATTTGTATTAAATGTGTAAAAACGACGCCACCTCACCACCAGAGGGTGGTGGAGGTGTTTCGAAACTTTCCGTGTCGTTCATGAATAAGTTACGGTAATGAGAGGTGATCCGTAGTTTTAACGATATCGTTAAAATTTTAATGCTTGCAAAGCGGCGATTTGATTGGTCGCTGTCAGATGTTGTCATAGTTACGACAGATTCAACCATTCAAACAGGTGTCGTTAATATGGGTTTAACGTCCGTTTGTTTCGAATGATCGTCGATGTTCATTGTTCGATCGATTTGTTTCTACCTACTTTTGCACGAAATTTATTATTTTAATCTTATCTGTTGCATTTATGGCGTTTACACAACTTTTATTATCACGTCTTTGTTTTTCGTGGCCTTAATGGTGATTTGTGATTTTCGGCACTAAAGCTAATTGTGTTTTTGATAATAAGAGGAAATTGAAAAAATGGCGTTAATTGAGACGTTATCGCAAAATGTTGACGTCATTTATTTCATTATCGCATTGTCTTAATTTGGTATTGGTTTAACTTTATGTTAATTGTTAATTAGAGGCATCCTAAAATTTTAATGCGATTTTAATGCGAATATAACAAGAGGAAAGGGGACCAACTAGCGTATTTTGAGGGCACCAGAAGTGAATGTTGATGAGAATGTCACGAAAGGTCGTTACAGTTGTCTGATCTGAACGAAATGGCGGCAATGACGTAGGTTTTATTTATTTATTTTTTTGGAAGGGTTATGAATTATTTCGTCGAAAAAAATCTTGTCAATATTTGCACATACAATAGAAGTTATTACATTACGGTGAAGATAGAATAAAGATTAAGCTTAGGATTAAAGAAATCGCGCTTCTTATCAGTTATTGTTCTTTCGACATGTAGGGCCTCTTATGCAGGGTGAATTTTGAAAAAGCCCTTTTTAAAACTTTTTCAGACATTGTTTACTCTCTTTACAGCTGCACATAATGTTTAACGATTTCAGTGCAGACAATTAAAATCAAAATTAAAACAAGTGAAAACGAATCGAAATTAAGTTTTATAGTAAAGAAAATACTAAAAGTCACAAAACGAGAAGTTGACTGCGACTATCATTGATTTTTTAATTTACCTTGATAAGATCACAGAATAATGTTATCAGTAATCGACAAAGAAAACTTAGATATGTGGTGACATTGTGATTACTCAATTTCAGTTCGATATTTCGAGCCGTCTTCGGAAAAACCGTTTCTTTATTTAAAATTTAATTGGATTAAGGGCAAGTGCAGATTAAAATATATAAAATGTTCTTTCTTGCTTTTGTTAGAGTCATCGTATTGCCCAATAAAATTGTTAATATAATTTAAAACGAATGTATAGTTCATCCGTTTTGGGAACGTGTAAGTCAACTTTCAGTGATCGTGAGCTCTCTGGCTAGTAAAGAATATAATCTGACCCAACCAGTGCAGATTTCTGTTTAAGAAGGATTTTATCATTACTGAAAGGTGTTAGTAATAATAAAGCTTCCATTATGTACTTGTATATCACAAATAATTTTGTTAATGCGACCCTGTATCGCACTTCGTTAGTTGTGGATTTTATCTGCTAGGATTATACAAAATAAATATCTTAGTGACCACCGACTGGGAAGGGTGGATCGGTCATTATCAGCGACAAGTTGTATGTCATTTGGATGGTCTACAATGAACCGATCATTAGTCAAACAAAAAGATTAAAGAAAAAGATTGAAATGCTATCAATTTTTAGCCCATTGGTCTGTTTTTTCATTTCAATCAAGCCATTTTAAAATCTTACTGCGCTCAAATGATCTTGGATTTTAGTCACAGAGTAAGGTAGCTTTTAGAAATTCAAATTTCAAAATCGAAAATTGCGCCAACTGTCATGAGTCAATCGTACATACAACGGGTATTGTTGCACATTCTAAGAAACAGAGATGTTAAGGTTAAAGTTACGGTTAACAAATGGCGTAAGAATCCTGTAACATTGAAACGTGACAATGACGTGACACAATCCATTGTGTTCGTTTTTCACTGTATCTTCTTTGTTCCAGATTTTTGAGAATCGCAAATTTTTTGGACAAACAAATGACGCATTTTCGACTAAAATTGGTTTAAAATTACTATTTGGATCCGTCTTTGTTGACATTGTTATGTTTTTTTTTTTATCACCAAATAGATAAGAAACCACAACATTATAGAGACTGGATTCAACTGAACAAGAGGAAATTCATGTCCGATGATTGTGGTTATCATCGGATGATCGCGTGATGATTCACGGGTTTCGTTCGTACGGTTAATAGCCTCTTCATGTGGTGAAGCTGGAAATGTCGCTATTCTTGTAACATTTAACATTCAAACGCTGCGAGAGCGTCGTCGAGAATTATAAAGCGAAAGCTGGGAGGAAGACAAATTTTTATCTACAGTTCGACGTTGTTAATGCTCGGTCATAAATCATTCGAATGTTTATTCAGGCTCTCGGCTCTAATCAAGTCCGTTATCAATGGACCGTGAGGTAATTGTGTTTTATCGAAAGGTGTAGTTACGTAGCTCGAAATGTTTGTGAAAAAACAATGCAGTCATTGTGGTGTTATTTTAATCCCGCGATAAGATTTTAACATTTCGACAATTAAACCGACAGGATTCCCGCCAAAGCGGCAGCTCGTAAAATTCTTTAATCGCGTGACTCAGACGGAGCTTTTTCTCGAAATTAAACCGACTCCAGACCATTGCCCCCGTCAACACGAGCAATTACAAAAAACAACACACTTTTTATCCGACTTCCTGCGCTCGCGTCGACCGGAAACGGTGTCGGCGTTAATTTTCGTGATTTTCGAGTTTTTTTTTTTCGAATTCGACTGACGTAACCCGTTTATGGTCGTTCCGTAATGGAATGTTTACACGGTCGATGGATGCCATGCTCGAGCAGGTCCATTCGGTCGAAGGAAAAGTGAAAATAATACCGAGGGTTGAGAGTTGCTGGGCAAAAACTCGTTTAATTGAGGCAATTGCCCCCTTTGAACTTTGTCAACATGTGGACGCCGTCCATGAGAAAATTGAAATGGGCGACATATCAAAAACCTTAAAAGCGTGCTAAGAGTCCCGAATTCGACAAATTTACTTTCGTGTATTTCAACCTTGACTTTTATACAGAGTGGGCACAAACATCCAAATTTGTTGTTTTTATAAACAATTAAAATTGTTACTGACTTGAATTCTATAATTATGAATGTATCTCATCTCTTTAACAATTTATGAAGCATATGTCAAACTTTATTGAAGTTTTTCAAGCAAGTCATCTGTGGCTTAAAAACATTTCATGTGACAGTGTTAATTCTTGTTAATTTTTCATTTCAGATCTAGAAACAGCTGTTATCTTATCTCCAGGACAATTATGGAGGGAATCCGATAACGCACCGCTTCCTCCATAAAACAATAGCCTCAGCCAGTCACGATCTTGGAATTTTTCGCGATGGCCGTCATCAGCGAGCGACACCGGGTGAACCTGGCCAGCCTGGGGGTGACCTTGGCCGTCCTCTTCGTCGCCGTGAAGGTGTCGTCGGGGAGCTTCGCCACGCGCATCAACAAGATCAGCGAGAACTTGGACAGGGCCCTGTCGGAGGTGATGGACGAGAAGAGGCCGATCTTCACCAACTTGACGGACAACGCCACCTACGTCAGCGACGCTGAGTTCAACCCCAAGGGGATGGCGGGTCTCTACAACCTGACCAGCGCTTTCATGGAGCTCATCTTCTCCAAGGACATCTATCCGGAAGGTGAGATTCCGACGATGGAGGACGGGAAGCGATCGATTTGCGTTCTTCGTCGACCCACTGACCGAATGTCGGCGTTGGAACGGTGGGATTTTGCGTGATTTCCGTAATTTTGTGCCGGCAACCTACATCGTTTTTGATGTTTTTTGATTTATGATATGCGGAAGCGGTGATGGTTTTTGTTGGAGTTCGTCCCGGTCACAGCTGTAACCTCTTTTGTAATCGGTTTTAAATTTGCAGCTTCCGGAGAGGGAATTTATTATTCGGAGCTGTTCGGAATACATTATTTGGGAATCAGGTCGAATTACTTGACAATGAAATTGGATTTTTGTTTTTTTTTTTCAAATTTTCCGTTACTTTTTTTCATTTTTTCAATTTGTGCTACCATCTCTTCAGGTGTATAATTTTTATTTTCTTTTTTTTTTGTAAACCTCTAGCGAAATGTTTCAAATTTCTGCGTGTTTGATTTCTTTCTTTGTTTTTTAATTGTAAAGTTACCCATTTTTAACATATTAAAAAAAAACTTGTTTTTTACTCTTCATCCGACATATGTTATTACACAAATTATAAATTTCAAACCACAATGACAATGAAAAGCAGCAGCAAAGATGCAGTGGTTTTTTTTTTTCAATTTTAAAACCCTAAAATTTGTGTTAATTAATGGACAGATGTTGAAGTTTGTGTCAAATTTAATGCTCGTTACAAACGGTTTACAATGTGGGCCGGGTTAAAACACAGTAAGGACGACCGGACTTCGGAGAAAACTGAATTCAAGTTTATTTTAATTTTGGTGTAATGCATTTTACGTTCTGTTTAAGTAGGTGCGAACGACATCTAAAATAAAACTTCCTAAAATCCACCATCCGAACGAGCAGCCTTTGAATACAAATTTTCGATGAAATCATTTTTCTCCACTCGCCTTTCACAACCAACCATCCAAGAAGTAATAATTCTCACGAATGTGTTCCTTCCTTCTTGCTTTCTGCCACATTAAATCCAGCTTCTTTCTGGGATATTTTTCAGCGATTTTGTTGCCAAACCCCTGTATTACGACCCGCACCCTCGATCCCCGCCCTTTTCAGGCCCGGCCTGAAAATTCCAACCGAAAACACGAAGTCTCTCCAATTTCGCACGATGCAACGAGTTTTTAGCGACGGTTGCATTATTTTGGCACTTTTGGGAATGGAAGATGCGCCTGGCACGTTGCCACGTTTACGTAACCTATTTCGAAGCGTCTCTTTCTATTATTGTTAATTAATTGGATCATTCCAGAACTGCGTTTAACAGCTACTACAACTTGTTTGTTTTTATTGAACTCGTCTTGACGACTGGCTTTTATTGAAATAAATGGCCCGGTCTAAATATAAGAACAATTACAATACGGCTCTTGTTTCGGCCAAGAACTAATTAAACCGACAACAATCGAGATTTTGTGTTTAAATTTAACCGTTGCGGGGTAATCACACCACGAAGAACCGCAAACCTTGAACCGCGTTCCAGCTGTATTTCCCCCACGTCTCCGTCGCACCCGCGACGATGACCGCACGGACGAAGACGGAGAATCGCCAACAGAGTTGCCCAAGAGCGATTGTGTCCCGAATTCGAGGATCACGTGTGGGACATGAATGATTCATTTGGTTTTCTTATGGTGCGCCGTTACGTCGGGCGATTTTATGGTTTCGCTTTCGCAACGGTGGCGTTTCGTGTTTTACGTAAAAAAAAAGATAGTTACATAACAGTTGGGCAACGATGCGATTGATTCGTGGCGGCGAGGCCGATTTTTCTTCGTTGTGTTTGTTGTTCTTCGACACAATGAACTGCAGGAAGTGACGTTGTATGGTGGCAACCGGCGTCGATACGTTTGTTTTGCCATAATACTATTGGAGATGAAGGTCGTCATGCCGAGCGGTTTCCGTTGACCTCACGTCGTGTTCAAATTATGAAAACAGAAAAAGTTTCGACGAAGCAGTTGGAAGCTGCGGAGTTCGTTTTTGGAACCGTTAAATATGGTGAAAACTCGATTGCGCTCTCTTGAGACCGATCCGATTTAATCTGCATCGGAAGGATTATTCACAGAAAAAAATCCATTTAAAATGATGAAATTGCCTGTTCAAGAAAAGTACAGACTCTTTTATTGTTTTGGGTTGTGTCGATCGACTATAAAGATGTCGAATGTTGGAGTGATAACATGAAATGTCAAAAGTTAGTCGAAAGTGTTTTTTTTTTTGTAAAAGTAGACTACTCTAAAAAAATGAACAAAGTGTTAATGTGAAAAAGGATTTAAAATGCGGCGCCCCCGTCTGTTGGACTCCCATTTCTTTTTTTTGTTATTTACGAATCGATTTTAATGAAATGAGGAACAACTTACACTTCCAAGAATTGACCTAAATATGACAATTAGTTTGTATCATTTTCGATTTATCTATAAATGATTATAACTTTGAAAATTTATTATTATTTTTTGTAAAATGTAAACACAAAAGATCGATACCGAAGATTAACATTATGATAATTTCTGTGATAAAGCAACGAGCACATGAAGAGCGTTTTGTGCATTAATACCAGAATGTTTAGATTGGGAGTTTTAGCTTTCGAAGTTCTTTTATTTTAAAAGACATATGGTCGAATTTTCGTAAGCCAAACACAAATCTACAACATGTGCTTTGTATCTTGTGAATTCGATATTTATATACAGTATTTAAACAACAATAATATGTAGATAAACAGTAATTTATTATAGACATGACTAAGGACCCCGGAAGTTTATTTCTTGTTTAAAATTAATTGTGAAAATTATTGTATAATTGTCGCATGGATGAGTACTATTTTCTTCCATTTTGGTTAATATTTGCTATACATTTTTACACATGTTGAAATTCTGAAACTGAAGGCTTTTATGAAAAAAGGAAAAAAAATTGTAAAATATAACATCTTGTTGGATCAGTTTTTAGATTTCGATAGTGATTATTCAAAATATTTTAGAACAGTTTTTTTCGAAAATACAGCCGGTCAGTCGAGTTCAATTTAAATTTAAAAAAATATTCAAGCCGAGACGGTTAAGATGAATCATGTAAATAAAATCTTTATTTACTGTTGGATTGCGTTCAAATTAAAAAGTGAGGAACTCAAATGACTAATGTAATCCTGTTTTTAAGATGTTCAGTAAAAATGTGTTTTCTAATATTTTTCAACTCTGTTATTTTTAGAAACCAGGAATTATGATCAATATTCAAATTTTTTCATTGTCGGATAAAAATGAGTGAAAACACAATTTTAGAACTGCGGTTTATGGCGAATTACATTCATTTTTTGTATTCTTGCCTATTACTTGACACTTTCACAGCTGATAAAAGTAAAAATTGCTTTCATCCAAATTTGGAAAATATGGTTTTATATTTTATACTTAATATCTTAGTACTCATCTGGCAAAAGAATGTACGAGTACATACGTACTGTTTCATATTCATATCAAAAATCAAAAAACGAGGTATAAATACATAAAAAATGTAATATAGCATCCCAGAATGTGATCAGGTGTATTTTGTGTTGCCTATATTTATCGTTTATTTTTTAATTTGTAAATGTCAAGAAAGAAATTTGTTCAAAAACTGTCACTTCTTTGACAATGTGTTGAAAAGTGAAAATATTTCATGAAAACTCGTAAAATTGTGCAGATTCAAAAGAAATGGTCTTTCAGGTTTCTTCAGGGTCGTCAATAATCAAATCCACTGGGGCGACTACCAGAAGGAATGGCAGAGTTTGCTGGTGAAGTACGTCGGTATCCTGACGATGGTAATCCTGCTGGTCCTCATAATCGTATTCATGCCTTTATGCGGCTTCTGCTTCTGCTGCTGCCGCTGCTGCGGCAAATGCGGAGCGCGATCGCAACCCTTCGACAAGAAGCACGACCTGTGCAAGAAAATCGTCCTCGCGACGATTCTCATCTGTTTAGGAACCTCACTTTTGTGAGTACACTCTGTTGTTGCGGTGTCACTAGTTACAGCGTTTCCTTCGCAGATTCGGCGTCGTCTGCGCTTTCGTCAGCAACCAGCAGATGCAGGAGGGGGTCAACGATCTCACGGAGAACCTCCGGAAGGGCGTCAAAGACGTCAACTCCTATTTGGACACGACCAAGGGGCAGATCGACACGCTGTTGAACGTCAACTACGATCAGTTCGAGTGGGTTTTGGTTGAGACTATAAACGGTAAGTTTAGTGGGGCTGTTTTGGGGTGAGATGGTTGATTTTGACGTTGCAGCGAGCAGCGACACGGTTTATGGGGAGCTGGCGAATTTTTCCAACGCCATTTCCATGACGGAGTTGGCGAATGTTGTCAACACGTTGCCGAACATCACTGACGGGTTCACCACGTTGAAATACTCGACGAACGCTTTGAGGGTGTTCGCTTCGCAGCTGAGCGACGGTGAGTTTTTCTGTTCCGTGATGAGGAGGGTTGTGTGTAAAGATGAGGGGTTTTAGCCGTGAGGAAAGTGAAGAAGGACCTGCTCAACATACTCAACAGCCCGGCGTGCAACAGCTTGGCGAAGTGTAAAGAGATCAACAAGAACGTTAGCTCTCTTCAGACCAACATTCACTTTAATAACGTGAGTATTGATAATTAGTTCGAGTTTAATACGTCAGGAGAATGATGGGAGGAAATGGGAGACAATTTGCAAGAATATTTTGCGTTCCAGAACTCTCCTTAGTTATGTTCATTTAATATTTATCGACACCATCACGCACAATTTTTTTTATCTGTCTCAGAGTTTCATAACATGAGTATCTGGTTCAGACCTCAGATCTTTTTGACATGGATACATCCTCCTACCTGATCCAAGCCTCGGATCTCTTTAACACTAACAATTTTGCCACTTGATGCAGGCTCTGTGACACAGACGAAGTCTGATCCTACCAAACTCAGACCTCATATCCTCCAACTAGACTCAGATTTTGCTACAAATATTCTTAATTTTAAAATAAAAGCCTATCTAACACTGAAACCTCTCGGTAGAATTAGAAAATTTTTTTTCAAAAAATTAGAGTTGTGCAATAAAAATTAGCTTCTTTGCTTCACTTTCAGAAAGGTTTAACTCTCTAAGGAACTTTCGTTATCATTTTTGATGAACAATTTATTATTCAATTATTTACGTATATTTTGGGACCACTCTGTGTATAATGTGTTTACAAAATAAATGCTGTTTTTAAGTTTTTAATGATTGGCTAATGTAATTTGTGAAGCTATCAAAATTTCCCTTTCGTGTGCAATCACTCACGTGATCTAAAAAGCAGGTGACCCATAGCTTTATAAGTGCAACATTTATCAACAGGTGGCTGACTTTATTAGCCCACTATTGATATTTTAGTCACAATAAAGGACTAATCGGAATAGAAATAAAATAATGAGCTAACGAAATCGGTCACTGTGTATAGAAAATAACCATAATAATCAAAAATTTTTTGAATTTCATGCAGTACATCGATAGGTACTTCCCAAAGGTAAGCTAAATGTCACTGAATTCGTAGATGTCCGTTCAGTGAAAGTTTTTTTTATTTTCTTTTGCTTCGTTTTATTTCCTAGTCGTGTCGATAATGTAGAACGCATTTTTTGCGAGATTTTAACGCGTTTCCCGTATGTTCAGCTGCCCGACATCACCGACAAGATCCAAAACCTGGACAACTTCACCAACAACAAGGAGCTGCTGAACGCGGTGAAGAGCGGCCAGGAGAAGCTGGTGCGGATCAAGAACGACATCGGCGACAAGGTGAACTACACCCTCGACCTGGCCCACGTGAAGATCGAGGAGGCCGGAACGCAGATCAAAAAGGGCGCCAAGAACATCACAGACGTCGTCGTCGATCTGCAGCGGCAGATCGACAGCAACACGAAGCCGGCCCTGAACACGGCCGACAAATACATCAACCAGTACGGCCCTTATCGCTACTACGTCGGTCTGGCGGTAAGCTGCGTCTTGCTGTTGATCAGCTTGTGCGTCGCTCTCGGCCTGATCTGCGGCATCTGCGGGAAGCGGCCCGACGGCTACGGAGACGACTGCTGCAACAAGGGGGCGGGCAGTCAGTTCTTGATTTGGTAAGTTTCGGGATCCTCATGACTTCAATTTGGCAGCATGTTGAGGAGGCGCTGCCAAATTAAGATAGTTGATCATTTTGACATAAATTTTACATTTTGACAGGATGCGTAAATTGAGAATAATAACGATCCAAGAATAGAACCTTGTGGTACTCCAGATGTGATAGTAATGGCACGATCAAAAACAATTTTGTATTTAAGAAGGAAAATACATCAAACACACCTGAATATGTTATTTTCTGGCGCATTTTAAATCTAACATTGACAACTGTCAAAATGTAAAATTTACGACAAAATGATCAAGTATCATAATAATCTTAATTTAGTAGCCTCCTCAACATGTTGCCAAATTGTCGGTCCTCCGGCCTGAAGTAATATATTATACCGACGGTTTAAAAACGATAACGATTTGTTGCAGCGGGGTCATGCTCATGTTCTTAGCGGGCTTCGTAGTGGGCGTGATCGTTTTGGGTAGCTTCGTAGTGGGTGTGGTCACGCAACGGGTCGTGTGCGACCCTATGCGAGATCCCGAAAACTCGCAAGTCTTCGATCTGATCGATCAAGCCGATTTCTCGCAATATTACATCGATTTCAACATCAGCGAGGCCTTGATCAACTGCCACAAGAACAAGAGCATATACGAGGTGTTCCATTTGCAGAGCAAATTTAATCTGGACGAGATCAAAGATTATCTGAACAAATTCGGAATCAACGAGACCCTGGCCAATTTGGATCTGGGGTCTATAGACATACCCGATGATTTCCACTTGTTGAGTGACGAGGACAAGAGTTTGTTGCGTTCATTTGCCGAATCTGATTTTGCCGATATCAATTTTGACGAGTTCAAAAATTTGGTAAGTTTTGAATGATTCTCGATAGAGCTTTTGACGATTTCGTTTGTAGCTGCAGGAAAAATTCACAACTATCAATCTAACCGATCTAGCGAACGAATTGGGCGTTTTGATTGATCAAATCTTGACTTCGAAGGACACAGACGAGTTGATTCACAAACTTCAAGTTAGCAAGAGGAATATCGAGATGTATCAGGAAAAAATCGTGGAACCCATGATCGAAAATGCGACGAACGTGGTTGTAAGTATTCGGATGAAGTGACAACGTTGTTGTTCTAATCAAAAAATCTCCAGAAACTAGCCGAAAAACTGGAGCGTGATCTTAAACTCAACCACGGATCCTTTCAAGAAGCGATCACTAATATGATCGATGAACTAGAACATGCCGAGCAGACGCTGAAGGCCAATGGTAAAGAATTCTTGAAAAACGTAAGTCTCGCGTTCGTAGCAGCTGGAGGAAGCTACACTTCCAATTTTAGATCGCCATCAACTTCACCAACGGGATCTTGGGCCAAGTCCAGCACTACTTGGACAGAATAGTCGACAAGACGAGCGTCGAAGTGGGCGAATGCGGCCCCATAAGCCTGGTTATCAACGCCACCCTCACCTCCACCTGCGACAAAATCCTGCTGCCTTGGGTGAATATTTGAAATTTCGAAAAACCCCCCCAAAACCCTCAGATCGGGCTGTTACAGAACGGTTTTTGGTTCGGCCTCTTCTGGTCGCTGTTGCTCTTCATCCCCACCATCATAGTGTCGGTCAAGTTGGCAACCCTGTACCAGAAACACAGCGCCTACTCGCGGGAGCTGATCGAAGCGTAAGTGCACCCTCCCCACCCGAAATTTCAATGTTCATTTATTTCGTAAAAGCACGTCGCCTTTGTGTTGTTGGTAATTAGCTTTTTTGTTGTCGTTGCAGCGAATATTTGTATGACGCGTATGTCGATCAGGATAACATACCCTTGAATAGGTAAGTAGCAGGTTTATGGGTGTTGATTGTGCACGTTTTTTTGCTCTCATCATCGCTAAATCGCAACAACATGTAGAATCGAGCAGATAAGTCATCTTCATCTTATTCATATTTGGTTTTGGTTCTTTTGCGCGTACTTTTTCATCCTTCCCGCTGTGAGCATTTGCGAGCTAATTCGAGTTTTTCATCAGCAGAAGCAGTAAAATGAAGAAGAAGAACAAAAAACATAAGCGATATGAAGACAGGCCGCTGCCGTCAGCAGGAGGGGACATGGTCGCTAGAGACTACGCGGCAGGATCCAACCATCAGGATACGAGATATGCAGACATGGCACCCAAGTAAGTCTTCGACTTCACCCCAGTACAATTTTTTTTATCGTTTCATTTATTTTTATAGGCAAAATATGAACGATTATGAGAAATGGACTAGTTTTTAGTTGTAGTTTGTTACATTATTCGTCTATTAATTAACTCACAACCGTCTCGATTTATTAATATTATGTTATAGAACTCCAGAACAAAACATAAATTAGCAAAAACGACAATAACACTGAACACTTTATGAACGCAACTGTCACAATAGTCCCTTATACATTTCAAATTTAAAATTGACGCCAATTTTGGGGAGGGGGGAGTTGTAGCGCTATGAGAATCATTTAAAGTATATGATTGAACAGCCCGCATCTTTATATTAATAAATCAATAAATCGAGAGGGTCGTGAATTAAGTTATTCATTAGCTTTATACTTCTTAGAGGGGATAATACACTTTTTTCTGTTTGATGCCTTGGTTACTCTATATGTGCTTTATCCTTGTTTGTCCGTGTCCACCTTAAGTGTGTGTTTGCTTTAGGCAATGGGAAGATTTTCCTGCAGGAGGGCCGCCTCAGTATCAGAGACCCCCTACCGAGTACGAGAGACCCCCTCCCTACTACTACCCCGGAGCAGCAGGGTGAGTACGCGTCGGTTTCGGCGAAACAAAAAAATAAATTTTGAATTTGCTCAGGGAAAATACTCAGTAGAGAGACTGAAATGAGATTGGAGAAACTGCACAGACTGATTAGCATTTTTATCCCGATCGATACATCATTGATTTCTCATTCCTGTGAAGAAATATGACGATCAAGACGACTTTGTGATTGTATGTACAGGGGCAACGAAGCGTCATTCTAACATTGTGATATTTCGTGACTGCCACAACAAAAACGAACAAAAAGTTGCAGTTTGTCAGTACAATCATGAAGCGTGAAATTTTTTGTTATTGTCGCATTTTTCTTTGAACTTGTTGGTTTTTTTCATTTTTCGGGGGCAAGTTTGAAGGACGATGTGACAACGGTTGTGTTTGTTGTTAGCACAATTGTTTGCTCAACGTTTTATTTCAACGCCCTGTTTATTCTCTTTTTTTGTGAAGCTCAATATGTGTTTTATATTATGGTATGACTGTGTTTTTGATGGTGAGTGCGTTATAAACATTAGCTAAATGAATGGATGACTGCCAAGGGTTCAAAATCGATGCAAAATGTTGAGGTGTACATAGAAATATTTTCATAATTGATGTGTTGATATTGTTAACTCAATTTTCGATAGATCTAATTGTAATTAATTAATTTTTTTAAATCGCTTCATTACTCGAGGGGGCACAAAATTTATTCGAGTTTTTTTCTAATCAATTCCAGAGTACTCCACATTTAGGTGTAATCTACTGTGTGGTACCTTAAAAATTGTTGTGCTCATTGTTTCTATAATAATATACAAATTGTAGCCAATTTTTGCCATATTCTTACATGTACATGTATTTATATATTAGCATGTTAATAATAATTCCAATGTTTATAAATAAAGATGATTTCATTGTCAAACGCACGATCACATCCTGAACTCCTCAGCTCCTTACAAAATTACAAATTGACACTTGATTTG
>QDEB01031423.1:0-10025 GCA_004193795.1 Asbolus verrucosus | reverse complement strand
TCCCGACCCGTCGAACGAAGGTGTATCTTTCCTCCGGAACGAACCGTCCGAGATCAACCAAATTTCTACCGTTTTTCTACCGCCGGTAATAAACAACGTTAATTCAACCGGCGTGCGTTCGTCGGGCATCCGGCCGTCGCTGATGCTAATGAGTACCGTGCGGGTGACAGATCGATGCTCGCATAACCTGATGGCGTGGGGCGGGTGGCGGCGGCGGTGCCCTCGTTATCGGCTCCTCCAACGCCGCCTTGGTTAATCACCCGTGAGCCGCTGTTTACCCGCACGCCGCCGCTTTATAGTTTGCCTCCGGTTGTGTGTGTGGCGGCATTCTCCACGGCTCAGACCGAGGATTATTATAACTCCGCCGCACCCATCCACACGCGCGCCTTGTTTACTCCTCCTCGGAGCAATTACGCGCCGGCCACTAAAAGTCGACGGCGATGTTAATGCGTTATGACCCCCTGGGCCCGCGCCGGCGTGGCCGTCGTTAATTCGGGCCTTTTTTCCTTTTAATATTTCAAAGCCGGCATTGGCGTGCATACAAACAGAAAAATTAAGCGGGATTTGGCGTGACCGGAGCGGCGGCGCTCGTTTCACAGACGTATTTCGTTATTACGACTGAACTGCTTCGACGGGCGGACGCGAAAAGGTCGTTTCTACACGGAAAATGGAATATACCTATATATATACAGCAGAAAGAGATGATGTAATGTAGAAAGTAAGACATTCACAGACAAAAGAAAATAATTATTAAAAAAAAAGTTAAATCGAACTTGCAGTACGCGACACAAAACAAAATGACATCTGTAGGTTGAGTCAGTTGGAAGGGCAGAAATAACCCTTCATAAAATCAATATGTAGCCGAGATACCACCAAGTCAAAATATTTCATAACGTTTTTCCTTTGCTGCCATAAATTATGTTTTAAAATAAAAAGTTTCAAAAGTCAAAAACTCAATTGTGATGTCAATTTTTGAACATGAATTGAACAATATGTTACATGGAAAAGATAGAGATTAAATTGAATGGTTTGAACTACAAACAAACCACAGAAAGAATTAATAAATGACAACATAACATCAACTGAAGGAGGTTCGTAAGTAAATTCTTGCAAAACGTAAATGCTTACATTTGTCAATACTTAAAACCATTATTTTTTGGACACCGTTCAAATAGCCTGTTCCACTTTGCAACCGGTGACGATCGTTTAAATTAATAATAGTTTTAAAGGTCTTCAAATAATCGACTTAAAGTAAAATGTCACAGTTACGAACAACATCAATAGTATCATTAATAACAATATCAGAAACAGCTGTCCAAGATGAGAACCTTGAGCACCTCCCTATACAAAATAAAGTTTCTTTGGATATATAACCCTCAATTCTGACATATTAGTTTTATTTATTAAACAGCAAGATAACCATCGAAGGAGTTGATCAAAACTGCATATCATCAATTTCAGTTTTGACATCAGAATTTCATGGTTTACCTTTCCAAACGTTTTTGGAGAAGTCTATATAAATAGCATCTACTTAATAACTTTTTCCCAAAGCTTTCAAAGTATATTATCATATATTAATAACTTCAAACAATAATTAAGTACATTTTTGAAGAAAAGGGATTCGAATAACTTTGGAGGGACTGGTAGAATCAAAATCGCTTTGTCTTCTTTAGAACGGGATTTGTGAATTGGATTAACAAAACTAATTTTCATAATTGTGGAATGGTCCCCGAACTTAATAATGTATTAAATAAAATACACATACCTTCGACGACAAAATATGATAGGATACAATCTACAGCCACCATGAGATTAGATTTGAATTTACTAATATTGTTTAAGACATTGGTAGTGTTAAAACAACATTAAAATATCTTTGTGTAGAATATCAAAAACGTTCAGAATTTTATACTTTTTATGGACTGATTTTTTCAAATTGTCTTAGTTGAGGAGAAAACCATGATGGTACAATTCGGTTATGGGTGACCTAATATCATCACATCCATTACGAATTTCTGACCAACTGAAACAAGAGATGAAATGATTTGATATTACATAATCGGCATAACGATAATCACAAAAATAATATTCCCGTTCTAACTGTTTAATTACACGTTTATAATTGGAACGTCTAAAATTAAAAAAAGGAGACATAACGAAAACGACCCTTGATTCCGAAGTTGTTTGGCAATCACGTATTCGTCCTAATCCGTAGCTTGACCAGACATTAGGAAAGTCATAGTCATCAAAGAGAGTGGAGCTTTGAACGTATTCCCTTGATACGTCCAATCCGTCCAATCAACCAACAAGATTTGCACTCTGTTTCGGAAAATAATGGCGCGTTATTGAACGGTTTAATTATAAATCCTCCTCGGAGATCAAAAATTCCGTTCGGTGGTCCGGAGGCCGTTGTGAACCGTCGCTTTTGTCGGTAGCACCGCTGCGCGCTGAAAAGGTGTGGCAAGGCCAGAGCCACCGAATTGCCGAATTCGTCCATCCGAGACCGTATATAGAAAAATTAACAGCGTGTCATTACGTACTAAACGCGACAATCGACCCACCCTTCCGCTGTCCGGGGGGGTATGTACACGGGGATCGTGGGGTAAGCCGGCGCTGTTGTCGACCGGAGTTCCATTTCAACGGCACATCCGACGAGAACAATGGCCACGAGGTGCACAGGGCCGGACCGTGATGGACGGCGCGTCATCGAGGCCCGATTTTCCCCAAATCGACCGGACATGATTCATCACGACGATGCGGCCCCGGCTCGTCACTTAATCTCCGCGAACCGGCCGATTAGTGTGGATTTCCTCGATGTGCCGTCCTCCTGAATCGCTTCCGATCACGACATGCACCGCAGACTGGTTTGTTTACCGCCAGGCACCAGACGCCGTTCCGCTCTCGCACGTCGTCCGCCAGCACCGGGGCTGAATTTATGCCCCGGTCTAAATCCCTTTGTTTCCGAACGCTCCGGGACTGGATAAGATACAATCAATTCATTAGCGGCGGAAAAATTGAAATTCGCACTCGGAACCGGCCACTTGGTTAGTTTCAGCTACGCGAAGGCGGCCAAAATGCGCAAAAAACAACCAGAAAACGACCGGTGCAAGCTTTCGGCAACGAAAACCGTCCGGGAAGATTTATTTCTTGATTTGTTTTCATGACGAAATATAATCGTTTTTTAAATTTTCTTCATGGAATTTGAGGAAATTCCTGTGAGAGAAATTCGGTTAAGAATATAATTAGTCAGAAAATGTTACGGGTAACAAATCAAAATATTCGGATTTACACGGATTTATGCCTGAACAAAGGTAGGCGACGGAAAAAATAAATTGTTCGCAATATTATCTTTAAAGTTGCTGAAAATAAGAAGGAACATGATTCTAAAAACATCCTGAGTAGGAATGGGGGTACATTTCCCTCCCGTCTTTTAATCAGCGGTGGGGGCAAATCGCCGCAATTCTACTCAAAATCGCGATGAAGACGTCCGGTCTCGGGTTGTCGGTGTCGTTCTCTTCAAAGGTACAGTTCGCCCCCGCACCCATCGATCGACGTATGATAAATATGAAAAATGTTGGGCCCCGAGTGCGTTCATGTTGCACGGCGGTGCGGTCACGCGAAGGCCATTATAAACACCGCCCGCCCCGCTCCGTGTTCTCGGTGTCGGTGCCGGTTTCACTTTCGAAATTCGGACGGTTTGACAGTCGCCGTCACCGGCAGAGCCTCGGCCGTTATCATCGCCGCTGCAGCGCCATTCTGGACCGAACACATTAATTATCGCTCCCGGCCATGGAGCTGTGCACACATGGTGCTCGTCGGGTTTTTTACGGGCGCGTCCCCGATTATCGGCATCGGCATCGGCAAACGGCAAACCAGACACGGCAGCAGCCTGATTCACAGCGCGCCTGCAGGCTCTAATTGATGTTCCGGCTGGCAATAGGGCCGTGCCAGTGATCCATGGCGCGTTGCTACACACGATGCCCGATTTCTCTCCGTTTGGCTGGCTGCCATGCTAATACTTCACCTACTCGGGTACCACCCTCGGATATTCAAATTGCTTTTCCATATTCAATTCGGGACCGCTTTTGCTCCGCCGCTGCTGATGCCGTTCGTTGCTTTGCGTTGCCACTACTGGGATCCGGAGATTTCCTCGATAAGGGAATTATAAAGCGGAACGGCTGCCGAAATTAGCCGCATCAATTGATCTCTTCTTTCGATTTTTTTTTTTCTATCGAAAGCCTCGAACGGATCAGAGACATTTTTGACGGATGGAGGCGCCGAATTATCGACGCCCTTACTTATTAACGCATCGCCCCAAGGACGGAGGTTCACGTCGCCACGATAAATTGCGGTTCGATGTTAATGTGCTCCGAAATCTCGGTGCTGGGACGTCATCCTGCAGCGCTATCTGTATCTTCATAATTCAATTTTCGACAAACTGAAAAAAGCGATGTCGTTGCTCGCAAAAATCGGTTTCAAATTGGTCTCTGTTAATTTCACAATTGAAACGATAGTGAATTGCATTTGCTATATGATCCAATAAAGAAGGAACAATGGATGGCTGCATGAAATAAGTGACAAAGTGGATAAGTTGTACTTGACATAAGCTTTTTTGTCCCCGTAATACGAATAGATCCTCCTATTTGGCTCGAACAGATCCCTTTAATATGAATAGATCTCAGATCTCTTTAAAACCAACAAATTCTGCCACCAAACTCCGACCTTAGATCCTCTTACCTGACTCAAACCCTAGATCCTCCCACTCAGACTTCAGATACTCTTAAAAGGGCACATGCAGGTCTAGTTTACGAATGTTTGGTGAATTTTAGTGAAATACTAATGTTAACAATAATGGAAAATGTTATTACTTTTAAGGCTACTGAAGCCTACCATCGGCGAGTGTGTTAACAAATTTCTCCGAATGCTTCTTTAAATTCGTAAAACAGAAAACAAATCCAAAATAATGTAAAACTTGAATTTTTCTCCGAGTTTAAGTTGCAGAGCCGTCTTTGCGCTCTTTCCAATGCGAAAATTGGCAGCTGCATCCAGCAACGTATATAAAGCGTCGCGGTTCAACGCGACCGCAACGTAAGGTTGCATTTGCGGTTAAAATCGAAAAATGTTTATTGATCCCGACGGCGTTGGGTGGAACGGGCGATTTTTCGCCCGTAACAAGACGAGCATTTAAATGATTTTCGCTCTTGTAAATAAATACATTTGATTATAAAATACGTGCCTCCCGAAGGATAAAGCCTCTTCGATTGGGAGCCGTACGAACACGCATAGACATTCCATCAACAATGCGCCCGCTTCCGTACGTGTTCTGGTAGCTTGATCGAACGACTTCCACATTCAGCACAATAATACGTCACCCGATGGAAAACTCCCTTTGTTTTCGTCCATATCGTACGTATAAGTATTCATCGATTGGGCGCGTGCAAGTGACGGTGTGTGTGTATATACCCTTTGTCTTCGATCGATTCGGCTGTCATCGATACGTCCCTTAATTTCGACGGCGGTGCCCTCTTCGCCATTCCTCTTTGGCCTGCGTTCGTTCGTTCGGAGAATTCTCGAGTTGTTCGCGATTCTTCTGACATCGCAATCGGTCTTGTTAGTACCGTTGACAGATAAGAGACGACGACGGCGTTGATCGAACGACCTCTTTCTTCGTCTTTCACCTATCCGCGTGTGTGCTCGATCCCCAGATGACGATAGAATTTTATTATCAATTTACAATGTAGTATTCGACCCCCTCCGTAATCGCGCCGAGGAACGTCAGGTATAAATTAGTTTTCCATCTTCCTTCGGGTGCGACGAAACTTTTAAACCGGCGAGCCGAAGGAGGCTGCAGCACACGAGACCGCTTAATTATCCGTTGATTTGCACCGACCTCGGCTGCATAAAGTACGAATTAAAACGTTGGCTGCGATGAAAAAAGCATCTGCACGATTGGAGCACATCGTTCACATCGCACGAAGGATGTCTAATTAATTATTGATTTTTTTTTTGAAAATTCCCTTCATTTAAACCCAGGTGAATAGGTCGATTTTGAAAGCCATTTCGAATTGTCGAAATTTTAATATGATAGAATTAAACGCTCTTACATTGAAATAAATGAAATCAAACTTGATGGTGCATTCGTAAGTAAGATAAGTAAGATGTTTGGCCCTTAAAATCTTGACGTTTTAACAGTTGTTTAGTTTACCCGAAAATAATTCTGATTTAATGACCGTACACGTCGTGATTGAATTTTGTGTATTGGGTTAACATCGCCTTGATTTGTGCTTCTTTTCGGAGAAGAGATTTTTTGAAAATCATTTTTTGGCCCAGTTCTACGAATTTAGTCAATTCGCCTTCGGAAAATCATCCCTGGGCTTTCGACACTACAAAATAGTCGTTTATAAAAACTCTTATTTCAAAAATTTATATGAAACTAAAAGTCGCTAAAAGTGAAACCGTTTTCGCAATAAAGTGGAGGAGCATTAAATGTACAATCTAAAATTACTTTGATTGTAGCGGTATTCGGTTCGAGATTAGATTTTGTTTAATTGGAACAGCATCGGACAAAAGTGAAGCAACAATTAGCTAATTTTTGGTCTTACCTCAATTTTCCTCTCATGATAACATCTCCTGGTGACATACTTAAAGTCAGTGTATCATGGAATATTGCCGACTTAAATTAACTAGAAGTGCACAATAGAGAATTTTAGTTTATTATTATTATTTTTTTTATTTTTAGAACGAAAGTTTTATTTACATTACACGACAAAAGTGAGGCAACAATTGTAAAATCTCCCAAAAAAATTATATTAGAATACAAAATTGTCACATTATTTAATATTTTGTTGGACCACCTCTACTATTGATAACTACACCATCTCTGTGGCATAGAATCTATTAACATTCTGCGGAAGTTTATTCCACACTCTTCGAATTCTATTTTCCAATTCGCTGCTGTTTGAAAAGTTTCGGGTTCTAATTCGTCTCTCTACTTCCTCCCACAAATGCTCCATGGGATTTAGATCGGGAGATTGCGAGGGCCACTTCGTAACTTGAATATTATTTTCTTGAAACTACTCCTCTGCTAATTGCGAATAATGTTAGGATAATTATCTTGCTGGAATAGGAACCTTCAGGGCATACTCCAGTCTGCATACGGCAACATTGTTTCTCTTAAAATGTCCCGATAATAAAATAGATCCATATTACCGTCTATGAAGTGTAACGGTCCCACTCCGTGTTTTGAAAAACAACAACAACGTTCTTGGAATTAAATCTTTCGTTTTTAAGTTGTCTTACCCAACCTATTCCATCAGATTTAAACAAGTTGTACTTTGTTTCATCACTAAATAAAACTTTCTACCAGTCGTCACGAGTTCATCCCAAATACTACCTTGCAAAGTCGAATCTAGCAATTTGATTTTTTCTGGAGATCAGTGGTTTTTTAGCTGGGCGTCTTCCAAACAGCTTTGCCTCAACGAGTCTTCGCTCTGCACTTCGAGGACTGACATTTAAATTTAAAATTTCGCCTTTTATTCGTGGTGCAAATTTCTAAGAGTCGTTCTGCGAAATTCTTTTAATTCGTCTGTCTATATTTTGGCTAGTTTTTCGAGATTTACCGCACTTCGGTATATGCTCCAAATGTCCCCGCTTTTGATGGAGTTTTAAAACCAAAGTATCGCAAAGCGTCTGCTAATAGCCGCTTGATGCTCACCGTTAAGAAAAGCATCGATGAACCGTTCATTTAGCTATTTCGATGTCGAAATACCCCCTGTCATTGTTAAATGATGGTATTCAATTGTACATTGATGTATAAATTTTACGTTTTTCTTCTTGTTTCCCAGATAATTACGAATTTTGTTGCTTCACTTTTGTCGCAGATGAAAAATAAAAAAATTATTTCTTTTCAATTAAAATATTGATCAAGAGCTTCTCCCATAACTTTCTTATGTATTTGCATTTACAATTGCTTAGACAAATAGTAAATAACGTAGCTTTGGTAAAATCGCTACAACAAAATGTATTAAAATGAAAACAAATAAAATGCGAGTTTGTTGCTTTACTTTTGTCCGATACTGTATATATTTTAATATTTTCAAACTCCGAATATGAGCAACAGTTATGGAGTTTTTGATTCTAATTGAGAAAAAAAATCATTATTTTGGTTCTTCACCATGGTGAGATTGTAAGGAGAAATACCTCTGAATATTCTAGTTATTTTGCAAATTTTGAAAGTTTCAAACACACATATATATTTCCTGTAGAAATTTCGAAACCTTCAGTGCTAGTATATTTTTAACAAGTTGAGTTTGAAATGTAAATACATAAAAAAATGTCTTCAAAATTCGGTATCTTTCACAAAAACTGAAAAATCGATGTGTAAACCAGTGATTTTTGGTTTGGCCATTATCTTGCTTTTGCAAATCGCTGGGACACGCTGTATATTTCTTCCAATACAATGCACAATTTTGACTCGCCGCGATTTTTCAAGTTCTGCACGATCCAGGACGGAAATGCGCATCTTAATTACGTCCTATTGTGCATTTCCCGATGAAAAATGCGGGGGTTTTCCGCGTCGGCTAAGCACCAGGAAAGCCCCCTATTAGGGTATTTTCCTTGCGTCCGATATTTTTTGCAGTCGAGTGCGGGGCGAGAGTAAAAACCGGTGTTTGATTTCGGCGCTGGGGCGGAGGGCGGAACGGCGTACATATAAGCAAGGACGGGCTGCAGGGCAGAAAGAGGATGGAAACCAACAACGCAATATCCTGGCCGCGTCGAGCGTGTCATTAGGGAGGATTGCAGCCCGCGCCCGATTAGATTATCACCGGCACCGACTCGACTCCCGTCTGTTACCGCCGCCGCCGCCGCCGCCGCCGAGCTCAGCGTCCCATCCTTTATCCTTCCTGCTTCGCTTTACTCGGCTCGCTGCTGCCGCACACGATATGTTTTCAATACGTTGCCTTACCTCGCTCCCATTTCCCTCCCTGACAACGACATTTATTCAACAAATGTACCGAAATGTTCATCGCAAACATCGCCGCCTTCGTCGCGGTGCTCCGGTGCTCGGCAAACACCACGTCGGAAGCGTCTCGAAACGGAAAAAGATCGATCGTCTGTTTCGGCCGCGCGTTCGAAATGCCAATCGGCACGTAATGACTAATTATGATATTATGTGGGAGTCGCCCGGCCAGTAATTGGACCTGAATCGACGTAATTATTTAGGCGTTAGCGGAATTACTGGAATTATTTTGTTAATTCTGTGAAACGAGAGGCTTTGCGGGAAGCAGTGCAGGTGACAGCACAAAGAACCCGGCAAAAATTAGCTGCGCGGATTTGACGTTTTATCGCGAAAAGGCACCTACCGGTGTAAGTGCAGCGAAAATTGCATCCTAATAAATGCAGATTTTTAAATGAAATGACGTTAAATCAACGTAAAAGTAACACACATTTGGTACCTAATTGCAACGTTACCGTTACGTTAAAAACTGACACTGATGTAACGTTGCAGTAACATTTCCTTCCAGAAATTTGAACAAGATTGAAATGAAAATTGACTTTATTTGAAAAACTGTTAATGTGAAATTTAAAATTTTCGTTCCACTTTAAATTTTTTGTGCAACATTGCTGTAATAATATTAATTTATTTAAACATAAGTACAAATACCAGGTGTCCCACCGAAAAGCCTCCTCCCCCTAACTTCTTTATTTATTAATCAATTTTGATAACATTTTATGTAGCGATATTAGAGACTTCAACCTCTTATTCGGTGATTAATAAGTATTTTTTTCTTTGTTAGTTTCGGAAATATGAAATTGAAAATCACTGTTTTTGATGCTAAAAGTTTAAATGGATTAATTTTAAATTTACATTCGAATCTTACGCACGATCATCAAATTCGCTTGGAATGTAAAGTTCTTCTCTAAAATTTCCAAAAATTTCACTGTTTTTTCGTAAAATACTGGTAGCCATGTTGACAAATCTCAAATTCATAGCCGAGACATTTTCACCTTTGACAGATTTGACA
>QDEB01031396.1:5657-18166 GCA_004193795.1 Asbolus verrucosus | reverse complement strand
TATTACATTTACGGTGCTTAATCCTTAATCACGACATATGTCATATTCATAACGAGTTGCAATCATAACGTCCGACGTTTCCACTGATATCATTTCATGAGCAATTTCTATCCACCAGAATAGTTAAATATTTAAAGATATATCTGTTATATTATTAAGTAGTGTAAAAATTCTGAAAATTTTACCTTAAATGAAATTTTTAATGAGCACATTGCCTATATCGCCATATTTAGATCATATTTCTAAGTTTTCAGCGCCTTAAGTTTCGCCGTAAGTAACTTCAACTTCTTAAGCTCAAATGCAACAGGCGGAAAAAATTACATACTTTTTTTACAATTTGTCTAAATTTTGAGTTCATTCATATTGTATTAATCGTTATTTTAAGAATCTATAATAGAAATTTAAAACAATTCGAAAAATTACAATCCAATTACAAAGTGTATTGTGAAAAACGCTCTGGTAACTACTGCTCCTCATTTTCGTTTAACAGTATGAAGCGATATAGAAAATTGAATGGTTATAACAACTTCACAATATGAGATAAAATAATCTATATTATATTTTACGTTTCATTTTGCTATAATTTTTATTAATTTTCATTTACTTATTTTTCTATATGGAATTTTAAGATAACAAATTTTTAAGAATTTTCTATTTCATCTGAAGAAGATAACATGTAAAAGTAAATGTTTTACTTCTGATAGTTTAAAATAATGCATATAAAAATGGACCATGCCAAATAATGGATATTAATGCACCCCTTGAAAAGTTTACTTAGTAACAAAATAAATGTCCACTCACCTAACAAGTGTTATTTGTGATGAACTCTTAAAGAATTTTGTTAAGATTACTCAACTGATAAGATGGATTTTTTTAAACAAATTACAAAAACAGGAAATTAAAAGAAAAAAATATATTTAATGCTAATATTGAATATGACTTAATGATTAACAAATAAAAATGTATGTCAATCATTTTATCTGAATATAGAAAAAAAGAATGTTATTATTCTAATAAAAATAATTTTCTAATAAGGAAGTCACGTCTGTGATTAGAATAAAAGTCACTCGTCAATCTAAACTTAATTTAAAAAAAAAAAGAAAACTGAAAACAAAAATAATCGCAGAAATAAATAATAATGTCGAGTGTGCCAATTTCTTTTTATCATATCTGTCCTCAAAATGCACCGCCAAGTGTCCTCATTACAACTTAATGCACTTATCAAAGATGTAACTTTCAAAAACCAAGGACTATTTCAATTATGATTTTCCCACGTTATAAAATGTTCAATTGCATTGAAAATAATAATTTATATATACAAAACTTTCCCTTACAATGAGTCATTCATTTGTTTAATACAATTTGGGTACTTTTCCATCGAGGGGGCTTAGGACAAAAAAAAACACAAAAAGGGCTCACCTGTGCAATTGTGAGGCGAAGGGCGAGGTAGTGGGCCTGTGATAGTTTCATCTCCAACAGCCCAACCCTGCAATCAAAGCTTTGGCTCAAAATCACACCAAAATAGGACTTTCAACATGTTAAATTTGACTGGGGCCTTGCAAAAATTAAACGACTTCCGTTACCTTAAACCGGTAGAGTTTCTAACTGTGAATGCGTGTAACTTCGTCGGAACCTTGTTACAAGCTGAGAGTAATTTTAAATTTAGAAACTTATATAACCTCACTATTCTGCTGAAGATATCAAATCTACGTCAATTCACGCTTATGTTTTCAATTCCAACCGAAAAAAATTGTAAATGCGATCTGGAATTAACGTGGACTTTATATTTAAATTAATTTGTTTACTTTATCGGGAAAATGTGATATTTGACTTACCAATTCACACGAACACAGATTGAAAAGAAGGAAGAGGCCCGTTCACGCCTACATACAGGTTACAAAACGCGCGAAAATTGAAAAGTTATTTTTTGGGAGTGGAGAAATTAGCTTCAGTCTTTTTTTCTTTTGATTCCAAGTTTGATGTAATAAAGTAGACAAAAGCTGAACAAAATTATAAAAGAATTAATAAAACAGATCAAACTAAACGACAAAATTGACACGTTACCATAGTATTAATTCAAAAGTCAAAAATTAAAAATGGAAAAAAGGAAAGTAAATAAAAAATTTTCTTTCATTTTTAGAATAACATTAGAAAGAAGCCAATTAATGCAGTTTATATTTTTCTTATATCAAAAAACTATTATTTTTCATTTTTATACTTTCGCCTCACCTTGACTCCTTGAAGTACAAATGTTAAATATAACAATATCTCGTAAATACTCGATAACGACTGATCTAATGTTTATGAATGTAACGGCAAATGTAGTTCAAATATATAAATCGGAGCACCTCATATCACACTGACTTCAAGAAATTCTTAGCATGAAAGTTTTGAATGATTTACATGCGTCTTACACTTTTTTAAGTTCGTAAATTAAACAAAAAACTGATAACGCTATTGGGCCAAGGAAGTTTTTATTAATATAAAAACCCACATTCAATATAACTTATCAAAATAAAATTAAACTTGACTTCTGTGGGGTCAAACTCGATTTATTGCAGATATATACAACAAATTCTCTCGATAACAATAAAAACTATTAATCATCAGCTGGCTTCATGAATTTTCGTTTATTTTTATTCTTCCTGCCGCTGAATTTATTTGATATCGTGTTCACCAACGTGGAGTATTCTTGCGCCATCTGGACATCACTGACATCAGTTTCTTTGCGTTTCTCGGCCTCTTGCATCTTCTTTGCGAAATCATTTAACATTAATCGTTCAATTTCGGGATTCATGCCCCCAAATGACAGTCGGCCTTCGATTAAATTTCTGCAGTGGTATATGCTCGTTTCTGTGAAAACTATGTTGCCGCTTTTTTTCATTTCATCCGTAATTTCATTGGAATACATAGCTTTGCCCTCGGCATCCTCTTGCTCCTTTTGGACCCTCTCTTTGGTCTTCTTCATGAATTTCATGTCGAGAATGGACTTGGAGAGTTTTAATTGCTTCACCTCCTCCATGATTTTAGACAGTTACACCGATGTCTTATTTTTATTTAATCAAGATTCTGGGAGACAATCGCACGTGTATATTTTAATTTTAAAATGAAAACAAACCACACATAACCTATACTTTTTTAACGTTTACGATTTTTCTTAGCTATTATTAGTGAGTATATTTTTTTTAGATTGGCAACTATATTAAAATTAATTAGTGACAATCAATCTAATTAATTAATCTAGACAACATTAATGGACATAATGTAAAGATTTTCATAAAATTTAACATTAATAGTCGTTAAATTTCTATTTATTTTATTTTTCTGGCTTTTAATTGTTGGTTTACATTATTTTGTTTCGAGGTTGGCGGCGGTAAATAACGCGCCAGTCGCTTTTGTTTTTTCTTGCAGTAATTTTTTTTGCGTTTTAAGTTTTGATTGCTGCGACTTTGGTTTGTGATTTTTCAAACAATTAATATTTAAATTACATTTTAACAGCATTACAGGGCGAAATGAACTTCTACTATTTCGCTTTGTGTCACGTATGTAAAAAGCCGAGTCCCGATTTGAAGAAATGTGGTTCCTGCAAAGTCCTTCATTATTGTTCTCGGGAGCACCAGCTGAAGGATTGGCACAACCACAAAAATATTTGTAAAGCCATCGGCAAGACGAATAAGATTTTGATTTTTCCATCAGACGCCACTGTTGAAAATGTTAATCATTTTAAGTATTCATCTGGATTGCTGTGGAGTTGTGAAATTAAAAGACAACTGAGTATCTTTGAACATCACATGTGGATGTTCCCTAAAATATGCGCAGTTTGTTACTCGACGGAAGCAAATTTAATTTGCCAAGTTTGCTTGAGTGCTGCTTATTGCTCACGTGAGCATCAAGATTCTCATCAGGCTTCTCACGAGAAGTTTTGTCCAAACTTGAAATTATGTTTAGTTGTTCATCAAGCTTTACATGCTGATAATGTTGGTAATGAGGGGATTAAATTTAAGATTAATGAAGAAGTACAATGTTTACCCAAACCTTTGGAAGAAGTTTTTAAATTGTTGGGCTTTCAAACTCACTTTGATTATTCAAAGAAGCACATTGACTACATAATAATGTCTGATTTTTTTTGCCCTGCTATTAACATGGTACATGCTTTAGAGAAATCAGGTTTTATCCAAAACCGCCAGGGAAAAAAAAATAAATTAAATGTTCATATTGTGGGGTCTGACATTGCAGAATGTAAGATGTGTTGGAGACTGATTCTGGAATTTTTGTCCCACTGGATCACCAACTTGAAAGAGGCAAACATTTTCCTAATTGGCCCTAATGCGGGTGGTGAAGAGAAACTCAGATTAACTTTTAACCGTGGGAAATGCCACATTAAAAATTTTGATGGGACTGTTGCGCATCTTAGAGGTTATTATCATGACCTTATTCATTTCATCTCAAGGCCTGATTTAGTGATTGCATTCAATAGCGGCCTTCATGAATTCACTGATACCGAAAAGGATACATGGAAGCCAAGCATTCCCAGGTTGATCCAGCACAAAGGAATTCCTACACTGTTGACTGCCTACACAGAAAATGAACTGAAAAAGGATATTGCAAGGTTTCCACGAACACAAGTCAAGTTTTTTATGAACCCTCAACGCAATCCTTACTCAAATTTGAGGCCAATTAGGAACTGGGAAGTAGGAGGTGAACCTATCTTCTACCAAAATTACTATGTTGCCATTATTACCAAAGAATAATCTTGTTTGCCATAAAAGTATTGTTAAAACTACTTAGGATAATTATTGTTTATTTGTTAAAGTTTTGTTTCTTTTGTATTTTTCTAATAAAAGCTTCATGTAAGTTTTGTTTTATTCCCTTTCATACAAATTTTGATATCTTAATTTTGTCTTCAATACATCATCATAATCAACTGTGACTGTCTGAGGTGGTATCAGAGCTCCTGCTACATGTCTGCCTTCTGAATTCAAAAAGTTAAATGTTGCGCAAGCTTGAAGCGTCGGCAAAATCTCAAAAGTTAACTTATGTCTACGTGAGAATGGCACTACTTTTTTATAAAAACTGAAATCTTTTTGAGGATCACCTATTCCTAATACAACTATATCTAATTTGGGTTCTAATATTGTTAATAAACTCAGTGATTCTTCAGTTATTTCATTGATGTCACTAACAGACCATGACAAAACTGATCTAAAAGGTTGAGATTAGAGTTTTAAGAATATATGTTCAAATTACACTACCTTGGGAATATAACCATTGAACCTAAAACTGTTATGTCATTATTTAATCGAAAACCCATCTAAAAATTATGTAATAATTTAACATGTTTGATTCAGTAATGTTTAATTACCTGACTAAAGCCATTTATCATTAGCCCTAATTCAGTTTCATTATTTAATATGTTGACTGTGGTTTTTCCCTCAGCTTCATATGCACCCGGTGATTCTAACCTCTTTCCTTGATACAAATATCGCCTGCAATTAGCATATTACGCTATTAAATAACAGTAACAACGTATTTGAATGTTTAACTAACTTATTTAGGTGAATTTTGGATGCATTTATTAAATTAATCGCTTGTCTCAACATTGTCAAAAAAGCGAGGTTATGTAAATTTGACAACCGTGTCCTTCATGTGTAATGTAAAATGAACCCAGATTTTAAAAATTAAATTTTATTATTAGGCAATACATTAAAAAATAATACATGCTTTACTAAACGAGATTGCATATGCCTAAATATAACAGCTTTATATTTATAGCGTTTTAAAAATAAAAATTCTTACGTATTTCATATGAGTACCTATGTATGTACAATGATTAAAAATTTCACGTCCTCACTACAACCAAAGTGATGTAAAACTATTCTTAAATAAAATCACAAAATTAAGTAACACCACGATTTGGAATTAAAACAAGTTCCTCCTTTACAAAGAATTCATAATACTATGAGTGTGTTTTCATATGAGTTGAGAGGGGCCCTGTTTGTGAGAAGGCTTTATTGCAAATATTGCAAGTGTACGGTTTCTCCCCTGTATGGATCCTTAAGTGTACTTTCAAAGTGGAAGCTTGATAGAACCCTTTTTTACAGATGCCACAAATGTGATTTCTATCACCTGTAAATACAGACATCAATAAACAAATAACTAAAAGTAATGAAACACACACCTGTATGGGTTTTAATGTGAATTCGAAGATCCTCGCTTCGAGGGAAGGCTTTCGGACATAAATTGCACTGGTATGGTTTTTCACCCGTATGGATTCTCCTGTGTTTTTTCAGTTGGGACGAACTAACACAACCTCGGCCACAATCGCTGCACACGTAGGGCTTCTCTCCGCTGTGTGAACGTGCATGGACTGTCAGTCTTGAGGGGTCAGGGAAACCTTTGCCACATTCGTTACAAACATACGGGCGCTCACCTAAATGTTACATAACCTCAAATAATTCAATCTCAAAAGTGAATTAATTTTATTTTTGGATACTGACCAGTGTGGGTTCTTTTGTGAATGATTAAATTACTGGGGGTGGTGAATCCTTTACCACAATATGGACAAATATGATCTTTGACTCCCGTATGGGTCTTCATGTGCATTGCCAGTGATCCTGATCCACATAATCTGTAATGGTCCACTGTAAAACTATTTTCTCTCAATTTCTAAATTTACCGTTTCCCACAGACGCCACAAGCATGACTTTTGATACCACTATGAGTTTTATTATGGGCGGCTAGACTCGTGTAGCGTGAAAACGCTTTTCCACATACGGAACATATGAAACTTTTTTCGTTTGCATGGGCTCTCATGTGTTCTAATAATCTAAACGATTGTGCAAAAGATTTCCCACATAATTTGCAAGGGAAAGGTTTCTCTCCAGTGTGGGTCCTTATGTGTCTTGTTAAATCATCAGATCTTGCAAATCCTTTACCACATTCACTACATAAGTGCCTTTTTGCTCCATCATGTACCTGGAATCATTTGTTAATTATAATGGTAATTAACTAAATAACAAATCACCTTCATATGTCTACAAAGGGTGCTAGCACTCGCAAATCCTTGATTACAAATTTTACAGATATGGCGCGACATTTTTGGATGTGTTTTAGAATGGGCTTTTAGATCAACCATTGTTGTGAAACACTGTGTGCACTCCTCACAGGGATAGATTGGTTGTTCTGTGTCGTCCTTGATTTTCCGCTTTTTTGTATCTTTTTTAATTGTTTGCAAGTTCACTTTGGTTTCTAGATCACTTCCACATGAATCAGGGTCCACTGCATAAGATCAAATCAATTTCTACTGGAACTGCTCAACACATACTTACTTCCTCCCAAGACATCATTGTCGACAAATTCCAATTTCGTTTTGAAATCTGGCGAGTTTTCACATTTAAATGTATCATGGATGTTAATGTTGTTAACACCGACAGTATCTACAGTGCTGTTCAAAACTTCAGCAACTGACCCTGTAACTGAATGAATATTTCCTGTAACTGTATTTATCACATCACTCAATGTGGGCTCGTGCGGTTCGTTAGTTAATAATGGTTTCAATTCCATAAAAGTGGCTTGCATGGGTTTGCCCAAGAGTTGTCGTAAAGTGGCATCAGATCTTTCACACAACTGTTTAAATGAAAAAGCTCTGGTAATATAATGAACACATTGTAAACAAACCTGGTTCGGTAAACCATCATTTTCCAGAACCTGAAGATGTTTAATTAAGTTTTGTTAGCTGTGGAAGATGATTTTGAACTTTACTTGTACAGCAGCACAGGACATGAGCATTTCAAACAGTCTCATCGTTTCGCCAATAGATTCGTCGATACTAAACACAGATCGCATGTCGCCCTCCTCTGAAAGACACGTTCTACATATTTTCTCTATATGTATAGTTTCAAAAGACATTTTCCCTGTTTTATTTAAAAACTGCAATTTAGGTTATTATTATGATGGCCGACATCTTCAACAACTCATGAACTTGGATGGGTAGGCAACCAGTTATTCACATCAGGTTAAATCAGTAATCATATCACACACTATCTTTTAATAATAAAAAAGTACAAAATAATAGTAAAAAAATAAATATAAGACTACATATTTAATTTATACATTCTTCTAGATCAGCAGGGGAATAATTATTTTTCATTAAGGGTCCGAATTGCAGAAACATCAATTCAAATGTAACTATCGTCGAAGCCATCTGAAATAAATGTTTTTTCATAAAAAATTTCTTTGTTGTGCGGAAGATTTACTTTTAAGAGAAAACTTCTTGTTACCATAAAAAATCTTAAACCGGTGATGCCTACAGGAGAAGAATTTATTTGTTGTATCAAGCGGCTTATCTGAAAAAAAAACATACAGTGTGTCTCACAAATTTCAGTCAAAATGTTTACAATTAGACATCACAGTTCGTCGGAACGAAGATCTATATCAAGTCTATATCAAATTATCCACAAGTAAAATAAACTCAGTTGCTTACTTTTAGGGGTTGTTGCTTCCTCATTATAAAAAATATTTAAATAAAAGTGTTGTTTTATTATTTTATGTTCTGTCACCATTCAAAGTTGTAGCGTAAAAGATATTCTACGCAGTAGTAAGGGAAAGTGGGGAATTGTGCACAATAGGCAATTTCTTTTTTCAATTTTCTTAAATTTTTACTTTTTTGCAAAAACGCACATGTTTTATATAGCCTCATGCTAAATTTGTCATAACTGTCTACAAAAAGGATTTACCTCTCCGCAGTAATGTTCGGAGGGTACCGAATGGAGGATTTGCAGGGGCTTTCTGCTTTCGTCATTGATCCAAGCGCCATAAAGTGTAACAGCCACAGTTCTCCCTAACAGGAACCCGAAAGAGAAGAAATAATAAATTGTTTCTACAATACCAACGCGTTCTCTGTACAAAAAGCAAGGTGATGAAAATGATATATTTAAATATGTCACTCTTACTTTAAACTGTTGTATAATTGAACACATATGAAGAACGTGTTGCTGACGAAAGAAATCGTGATTAATGGTGACAAATGTCGATCCACCACTCCAGTTAGGTGGGCAAGTTTGTTATAGTCTTCACGAATTTCTTTCCAAAATTTCTCGTGCACAACTTTGCTATTTTCTAATCTTTTATTAATTTGAGAGAAACGAGCAGCGAGTGAGCAGCTGATTAATATGATGAATAAATCGGTGAAATTCCAGGTCACTGTGGCTAGTATGTTAGCAATCTACAAATGGTGGTTTAAAAGAGAAAACTGCATTCAACAATACTTACTTCCACCAAAGAAGCTTTCCAAGGAGAATAATCGATAACAGTAAAAACTGAAGGGAAAGCAACAGCGAAGTAAACTTGATCTGGATATTTCAAATAGTTTTTACAATTCTGGCTTAACATTAAAGCATTGGTTATAAAGAGAAGATGTTCCACTACAAAAAAAAAAATAAAAAAAAAATAAGCAAAAGAATTTCATTTCACCTAAAGCCAATAGCATTATAACTGAAATAAGAATAATGAATTTCTTCTTCAAATTGATAAGATGGCTGTAACCCCTCATAGACATTTCCATAAAAGACCATTCTTTTAAGATTATAGACCAGTTTTTGGCTGTTAAAATAAATTGCAAAGCAGCAAAAGAATTGAGAATGTAAAATGACATAGTCGCTACAATTATTCAAATTTTATTTTAAAAAAAGTTATATGGAAAATACTTACCAGTTTTATCTAGCATCAATCCATCTAGCGCAAATTGTAAAATGCAGAAAACTCCCATGACGAAAGCTCCGATGAAGTTGTAGGTGGCATAGACTAATCTGGCCGACTTCCACGTGAATCTGACTTCTTGTACATTTTTTCTCGTCATACCATACAGAGGCATTATTCCAAAAAATTGTCCGAAGACTATAACAAACGAAAAGGTTTCATGGAAACTTGGTTGTGGGTACGACAGGGCCGTGTCGGGTTCTATGGTGAGCGCCAGGTCTGATTTCATTTTGCGAATGATCCGCATGGTTTCTGCCAAAGCACATAGTTGACAAAGCTTGCGATTGACTGACAGAAACAATGTTTCAAAAAGCTTTTCTACATGCTTTATTGACAGTTCTTATCGCACTATCTGGTCAGAATCAAATAATTTCTTTTTAATATTGTGCTTTATATTGAGAGTTGGACAAATATTGACTTGTATAGAGAAAGGAGAAAAGTACGACTCTTTCAAAAACTAATTTCACACGTTCCACTAAATGTACAAAATGTACAAACAACTGAATTAATAATATTTATATCGATGGAAAACTATTATTGATCTCAGTTTTGTTATTGCTCAAGAACTAATTTTCCTTTTCAAAAACTTGAAGTAACTATTTGAGAATTATTTATAGGTGTCGCATCGATTTTCCATCAACGAAACATAAAATAAAATTCATCAAAAATGTGCCAGGCAGTTTTATATTAATTTATATGTGAAAATTGTCAGACTTAAGGATATAATTATAGTTTAACATTAATTTAAGATTCCCAGTAATAAATTATTAAATTATTTACTATATATCCCGATTACTGTTTTGATGTTGACCTCATGTTACGCGATAACCCACACTAAAAACAATTAACACCTGTTAGTTCTCACTCTATGAAACATTATTTTCAAAAAAGCTCGAATCTTATCAGTTACATCACCAATAACAATGTTTTTATTTAAACATAGTGCAATTAATTAAGTACTTCATGTTTTATGGATAAATATTAACATTTCTGTTGAGATTCTAACTTATTTTTCTCAGAAATGAAAGAAAGATGAAGAAATCTCGGAAACGTATTTAATAACTGGCAACAATGTTTGATTGTACCAGAAATAATTCGTAAGTAACGATTGCTCCAGCCATCTGAAATAAATATTAAATTTAATGTGATCAGTGAAAACAAAACAACTTACGCTGAACAAAAGTCCTCTGGTTATTTTGAAAAAGTCGTGCCCAGTTAATGCAACAGGTTGGCAATGAATTTGATATGCGAATCTTTCAATCTGCAAAATAATCAATTGATACTGTCAGAACTCACTGTTTTGCAAGAACCAATATACCTCTGAATTATAGGTGTTCGAATTAAGTGAGAATAAATAGCTCATAGACTTTTTGCTTTCGTCGTTGATATTGGATGCATACAAAGTGACGGCAACCGTTCTCAAAACTAAAAGTCCGAAAGAGAAGCAAAAATAAATGCTTTCGATCGTTGTGGTTTTGTGCCTAAAAACGGTTTTAAATAATGGTTTAAACATGTTTTTGACCTACTGATTTAGACTCCAGTAGAGTTGAGACATGATGAAAAACATATTTGTTGCAAATGACACCAAAATTAGATCAGCTATTTCTTTGTTGACTATTTTACATAGAATTGAAATTTTGTTGTAGTCTTCTCGCAGTTTCATCCAGTGTCGCTGGATGTGGATCTACAAATAATGAGATGAGTTAAATGCTCGAATTTTGTTTTTGCTTCAACTTTTAGCCTGAATGTTGATACTACTTCGTCGTTAACCTGGTGAAATTTTTCTGTTAGTGCGATGCTTATAATAATCAAAAAAGCGTCTAAAAAGTTCCATGAAAATACGTTACAGATATTCATAACCTGAAAAAAATATTCAGAATACTGTAAATCAGTAAGATATTGGATTTACCGTAGCAAAGATGGCTAAAGGAATTGAAAATTCAAAAAAGTTGAATAAATGGGGGTAGTTGGTTAAAAAATAAGCTTCCAGTTTATTTGAATTTTCATTTGGAATTTGAGAAACGTGTAAGATTGATAGAATATGTTCAACTGAAATTTTGAATGTTGAGTTAATTTTCAGTTTTCAATAAAAACGGTACCTATAGCTGCTGACATAATTACTGATATGATTACCACGAACTTTCTCTTTTGGTATCTATTATTATTTCCATAGTTTTCCAAAGAAAGTTCCACTTTGCTCCACTTTTCCATGAGCAGAGGCCACTTTCTTGCTAATTTGAAGAAAATTATTCCACTAACTGCAGAGTTTGCGTTAAACATGAAACTGCCTATAATAAAAATGCTGTTATAAAATATGTCACAAAAATAATAAATTTACGTCGCCCGAAAAATGAAAGTTTTAAATAAATACAGGTTTCTAAATTAAGTTATTTTCGGTTTTGTTCATTTTAGGTGGATTTCATATTTTCTGAATTTTTTCACAATATTAGCAAAAAAAAAAACGAAACAATAATTTAATTCATAAACTATAAGAAATAAATCCATGAACTTTTGTTATAAGCAAAAGTTGTAAATTTCTGATTATGACGTCATTGAAATTATTTTTTTTTATATTACTGTTAATTTTTCAAATATTTTTAACAGATATTTTACTTTTCTCCACAATATAACTTATATAATCCAAGTTTTAGAAACTAATTCATTAATAGCTAAATAAATCAGCAAAAATATTTATATCTGTTAGACGTCTAACAGATTGAAGTTCTTCTACTATTTGCTTTATAGGAAGATAT
>QDEB01031394.1:0-16058 GCA_004193795.1 Asbolus verrucosus | reverse complement strand
ATATTTTGCCGCTTTATAGCGTGCTGTCTGTTCCAGCTATATTCTTTCATGGACACGGTGTATTACGCCTGATGTAAGTCTCATCAAAATAAGGAGAAATAAGAAAGGTCAAGGTGACATTTTGAAGGAGATAAAGAAACAAAGAATGTAGACTCAAAAATAAAGAACAAGAAGTAATGAAGAAAAAATCAGTTCAGAGAGAAGGAAAGAGAAGGGTTTTAGAGTATTCAAAAAATTATATCCAAAGCAAAATATAATAATACGATATGTTATAAACCAAAATAAAAAAAAAACAAAACAGAAATTGGCTGTTGTGAAAGTATCATTTACAAATGTGAAAACGGGAAATCATAAAAAATATAAACAAAGAAGTAAAAGAGAATAAGAGTAAATAAAAATAATAAACCTAATAGAAACAGACATGGGAAAAAGAATAAATAAGAAGTATATAAAGTAAAAAGTGAAAGAAAAAGAAACTATAAACAATGAAGTAGGGAACGTAATAATATGTATAAACAATAATGAAAGAATATTTATAGAGATTACAAATAAAAACTACTTTTCGAATTATTGGAAATATGAAATCGAAAAACTGCAAAAAGTTTTGCAATTAACATGCAAGGCAAAAAAATAAAAGTAAGAAGAAAAAATAAATGTTGAGCATAATTATGGCATTTGTAAAAATGTCATAATGACGAAAATACGCATATGAACATGTAAAACGTTAAAGAAATCAGCGAAAAAATTCCAAAATTATGAACAAAAAATACCGAAAGGTAATAGAGAAAGAGAATCGATTTAGATGAAACCTGAAATATTAGGTAAATTCTTAAAAAAAAAACATAGACAAACGAGAAAAATAGAAGAAAAGTAGTGAAACGAAATATGTAGACATAAGTGTAAAGGAAAAAAGACATATGAGAATCGATTAAAAAATTATTTATTTGGATCAAAAATAAAGATGCGAATGTGCAGAAAGGGAAAAAAAAGAAAGATTTTATATTTAAAGTATGTCTACGTAGATGCCGAAAGAATATAGAAGAATCAGATTTACCCAGAAGATTCAAAAATATCTATAAAGATATAACAAAACAAGAGATGAAAAAAGAAAGGAAGCTATTTGCTAAATTAAGAGAAAGACCAAAAAGGAAAAAATCTAGAAGGTAATAAATATGCAAAGTTAGAAAAAGGGAGAAAAAGGAGCAAATTGTAACCGATCAAGAACACTGTAATAATGGAGCAGCTGTACATACAGTTTCGCGTATGCAAATGCAAGTAACGCAACATTTTTGCTTTTACGAGATTTTTTTTCACAGAAAGACGAATTTTTACCTCAAACAAGGCAAGAAAAAATTCCACGATAAATATTAAACAAACAAGTAACATCAGCATTGCCGTGAAGCGCCCGGTGAGAAACAATTTGTTCTTCAGAAAGGCGTCACGGACGCCGTTATCACCAAGAGCGCAATTAAAAAAATCGTCCTCCCGCAATAATTAATACAATGGCAGAATTATGGAAAATATGGGAAAAGTCCACTTTTTGTCTGCATGGGAACATGGTTCCATATCAATCGAAATTCCTCATTAACGATTCATCCACGATAAAACAACGTTTAGTCAAATATCAAACCATAAATACTTCGTCCGGCGCACAGGTGCGGACTTATTTGAATTCTAAATTAAGCATAAATCAGGCGGGCGAATCCGAGTTGTGCCATTATGTGTTATTTTTATATTTTCGAGGTATTGTTCTTTCATCGTTCCGACATTGAGCAGGTGACATGTCGCATAAGAACGGGCCAGCATGGGTCCGGAGACATTTCGGACGGCGGGCAGAAGGTCACGGCCAGAGCCACAGCCGATCTGGCACCCATTTCGTTTTTTAAGGCGATCTTGTGATATAACAGCCCGGCCGACGAATTCTTCGCGTGATTGCTGCAATAAACGTCGCATCTGTACGGGCAGCGGTAAGTTGCAATCCGGGCTCTTCGCTTCGAAGAAAACTTCTGCCGCGTTCACACTCCCGGAACGCAGGACTTTTCAAATCCGGTGTTGGGTGTCTCGCTACTGGGTACTCGGGCCGTGTTTCATATTTTCGCAGAACAATTGTTATGTATTCGACGTTGTGTAACCAGCTTATATTACCATTGAAGTATTTCAGTCTTTTTTTCCTCGTGGGTCGGCCGAGCATAACCTTCGAAACGACGGAGGACAAAAGAATACAAAATAAAACGTGTTGAGACCATTTACTATAAAAATGCCAAGTTTCAATTGAAGTAAGTAGGTAGGGGATGTGTGTGGATCATGTTGAGTTAGCTGTGCTACTTGTTGCTTGGCCTTAAAATTTGTTGATGAATTCAGAGGCCGTAAAACAATGCAAAAACTACAAACATTTTGAAAACATCAGTTATTATGTTTCTCACTATTTTTTGGATAAACCCTGTTAGTAATACAATTGGTGTGCAGGTTATGACATGCACAATTCCTTCGAATTCTTTATGCTCATGAATCAACTAATTTTAGTGGCAGTATCAAAATTCATTTGGAATTTTATTATGTAATGTACGGATAGGTGTCTAAAAATCTCGAAACATGCAAATGTTTAAATGGTGGGTTTGTCGCTTAATCCGCCTTTACTATCTCCGCGATATTATGTGGTGAGAAAAGCAATCAGGTTTGAAAATAGAATACGTTGATGGATTCTTAAACGCTAGCATTAGAGCATTATTGTAACGCTTGAAGTAATAATGAGAGCCTTCTATGCATGTTATATAACTACAAAATTGTATTCGTTCATCTTGAAATAAAAAATTTGACATTTCGTTTAATTATAGGGAATATAATGATTACTTCTCCTGTTGCTTTGGTTTTGTTGAAATCTTTTTGAATTTATTAATCAAACTGAAACTGTAAAGGATTGCATGAACAAAATTCTTATTTTTTCTTCTGTTTTCCATGATGTAATTTTATTTTTCCTTTTCTCCAACATTCTGTTAATATTTTGTTGTCATATGAATAACAAACAATGTGTCGACAATGTAAATAATCAAAGTTTTGTCGTTATGTTTTTGGTAATTCTGAATTTGTGAGCTTCACTGTTTTGTACTAAAAGGCCAAAGTGTTGTTTATTATGTTACGTCTTGAATTCAACGTAATCTTGTCTTGTAATCTTACAAGTTCAAAATAGATAATTAAAACTAACATCCAAAATTGTTTGCGTTGTTGACATTGTTTGCATTGTTTCCGTTATTTCCATTGTTTACAACGTGCAAAAATGATTTAGTGTAAACATTATATACTTCGTCAGTATTGTTTTGTTTGACTTACTCCATCGATATTTCTTTTTGTCCGTTTCTTTATATAAACCTTTTGCCCTATGTTACTTTGCTTTTTTTCTCTTTAGTGTTCATCATCTCTCTAAATTTTTGAGTATCCTCTTTTTCTTCATCACTTCCTAAAACTTTTCCCTGTTTACGCCATTATTACTATTATTTGATATTTGATTCACTCATTGTTCGATGTGTCAACACGACTAATATCTCTTTTTAACTCTCTAAATAATTCTAGCTATGTGAGTCAAGTTGTACTGCTTTTATAAATTATATAGACTTGAAACCGGTTTTAAGCGATAGAAATATTTTATTCTATCCAAACAACTAACTTATTCTCTGAGAAATGCAAAAATGAATTTTTGTAGCAGCAAACGGTTACAAATTATAAAGATTTGTTACGTAATTACAGCACAAATTTCTCTTTCAGTTTAAACTGAAATGATGGCAACTTGTTTTTTCCAAGTAAAACGTGTCTAGTTTTTTAAATGTTTTTAATAAATATTTTAATTATCTTATCGAAACATGTACTTAAATCTTGTTTCCATACAATAAAATCAGTCTACTGCGTAAAACCGACTGCAAGTCCGTATAATTTATACAAGCAGTACAACTTAACTCACATTGCTGAAATTATTAATTATAGAACTGAAATGAGATATACATTTTGACTTATGTTCAATCCTAACACAAGGAAGATAAACGAAAATTGATTTATACATAATTTCGAATAAATTTATGAAAACAACTCAAAAAGAATGGTGTATTTTTTAAAAAAGTAAAATTCTTATCACTTAAGATTAAATTAGAAACAAAATTAAATGTCAAACTTGGTATGTGTTAACCGGCTTTTGTATTTCATTATGCATTACATAAATAGTGAGAACACTCAATTCGAATCACCCGGTGTATAATTATTTGCAATCGTTGTATTTTGGGTTGCGTTGTAAAGTCTTGAGGCCGTTCTGCATACAAATTTCACGCAGAATCCCACAAATGCAACCGACATTTTGTAAAATTTAGTATTGCGTTGAAACAGTCGTTACATAATAAATAGAATAAACCATGGAAGCCTAAATTTATTGAATCATTGTGTATATATTTTTGAAATCATCTGAAATATACCTGAATTCGTAATATCTTCTAAGAAATGGCTCGACAGAAACAAAGAATCTATTGGTTTTAATTTGGTGTCCTACAAGGTTGTGACAGACTGAAACCGTTAGAAATCAAGGACAAATTTCTTTATTGAACCAATTTGGTAAGTTTTTCCAAAAAAACTGTTTAAAAAGTCTCGTTTCTTTCACGCAAAACTCGTTAAAATGCTTCGGATTTAATTTATTTACCAGTGGCGGCTCGTTCAAGAGAACATGTTAAATACAATTTCAATATTTAATTTTTCCCAACTGCGCCATTCTTCTGTTTATCTGTTTTCATCAAATTATGACACTTTAAAATGAAAATACCGGGAAAATGCAACTGCGCAAAATACGGTAAATTACCGCGATTTTACTCAGTATTAACGGAAATTCCAATCAAAACTACGCGCTACCCATTATTTCGAAATTCGTTTTCTCGAAAAGCGTATTGTAGTACTTCAAATAATTAAATTATATGTTCCCAGGCGCGCACGGTACACAGAATCCACTTCAATTCGAGGATATTGACATCTCGTATTGACAATAGCCAGACAAACAACTTAATTCCACTTGGTTAAGGACATTGTTCTCCACCGTCTCTGAAAATATGTTTGCCGAAGACGATGACATGACAAGGATTGCTGAATAAAATTCCACTCTCGGATTCATTGTTTCATGGTTTTATTAACTAGTCCTTCTCCAAATTCTTAACAGATTCTCGAAGACATTCGCAACTGCAAAACTCAACAGAATAATCGCACAATCATATCATACAATCACGTATTGCATTAAACCTAAACCAATTTAATAATACATTAACATAGGAGATCTATTTGCGTATTGAGTACATGATAATCATCAACAAATCGACATTTGTAAACAATCATATAAAAATAAAATGATCACACATGTTTCGTATACTATTTACAACAGACTTTTTACATCCTACCAGATGAGTATATAGTAGATTAATAATGCGCTAACAATACTATATAATATGCTCATAATATAATACAGATAAGCCGTCGGATATTTCTCAAAATCACGTAGCACTAGTGAAAGTATTACATAATTAATACATAACAGCGTAATTTTGACCAAATGGAATAAGTTTCATGAGTTCTCGCTATTCGAGCTCTCCGCATCGTTATCATCGTTTTCGTTTTGGGAGCCTTGTCCCTGACTAGAACTCGACTGCCTGTGCCTACCCGTGGGCTTGAAGGGGCCCTTGATGCGACAGGTGTTGTAAGAGCCGCAATGGATGCACTTGCAGCCGATCACGTGGAATTTGACGGTACCTTCCTGAATGACAGATCATAATGGAGCTTTAGCAAACACCGCAATAATCACCTTATGACAATCCTTGCACAAAATCTGGACCAAGTAGCAGCTGTACTGAGGCGGCATCGGCGTGTGGGCCACCTCGTTGTCGAGGTAGGTCCACAGCTGGGTCATGTCCATCAGCGAAGTCTGGCAGATGGGACAGGCGTAGTGGCCGGCCTTCAGCAGCTGATCGAAGCAAGTGCGATGCAGCAGGTGCCCGCACATGGGGATGTGGCACGGGATCCTCGACGTGTGGATGTCCTCCAAGCAGACGGGACAGTTCGCACGGGACACGTTTTCGACGCACTGAAACCGAGCGGTTTGAACGTGATCAGTTTTGGGGGGGCTGTACCTTGTGGCCGTTTTTCAGCTGGATGGGAAGGCACATGTTGCACTTTTCGCAGTGGAAAAACTTGTCGGAGCCTCCGATCCGGCAGATGCCGCAGCCAGCGCAGTGGAACTGGTTCTTGTCTTCGTCGTCGAACAGGTTGCATTCCAGGCAGGTGTACTGACAGTTTCAAAAAGTTCATTAATAAGATGATGTACAGTGAGGGACATGAAATCTTGGACGACATTCCTGCTTTTTGGCATGTTGGTCTCTTTGATACTGTAAATCAGTCCTAATCTAGCTACATAGCTGGGTTAAGATTTTGATAATTTGATACTGATTTACAGTATCAAAGAGGCCAACATGTCAAAAAGCAGGAATGACGTCCTAGACTTTATGTCCACCACTTTAACCTAGCTACATAGTTTTTGATAATTTGATACTGATTTACAGTATCAAAGAAACCAACATGTCAAAAAGCAGGAATGACGTCCAAGATTTTGTCTACCGCTGTACATGTGATGGCACGTTCTTGAAAGCTACAATTTTTCCAGGAAACTGTCTCAGAGCCCCTTCTATAACTTTCACGGATTAATTATGGCTCAAAAGCAGCAAAATCCGACACTGACTTTCAAATATTTTCTTTTGTAAAAAAAAAAAATCTATAATCAGGCAAATATCTAGTGACAGATATGGTGAGTTGTTCAACTGTAGCTTTTGACGGATGTATTTCATCGTAAATTAAAGGATTTTTTGCAACTTTGATTTTGACAATTTAAATTATATTCAACGGGGTAGTTTTGGCGATTTGCCTTTTCTTGAAATTTGATAGAATGCACCACTTCCAATTCAACTGGCCCCTTTGAGCTGCTCCTTCAGGCGACATCTTAGAGAAAAAGTTTATACAGAAAGCCGCCCTTATTTTTTCTTGTTCTACCAACTCTCAAAGTATTGACATACAAGACACCCTGAGTAACTAATGTGGGACTGAATAAATTTCCAATTAGAGTAGGTCAGTTTGGGTCGTATTTTCTAGGTAGCCAAAAAAGTAAGAGATGACAGATGTGACATAGTTGCTTATTACTTTGAAGTTTATTTGTTAGGTTAGGGTGTGAATATCACTGCGTAAACGTCATTTGTATGATTGTGTCTACAGTCCTTTCAATATGACATTGTTTTTCAACGCCTACTTAAATTGGAAATATTTTTGATTACTCATTGATGCAAATTTACAACAGAAACTTTGTCTTTATTTTCTGATAATTTAAGTTAGACTTTGGGGCCTTTACCCAAGTAAAAACTTCCCCATCATCACATCATTTTTGCGAAAAATACAATTTTCCTGTGTTGAAAACTTCATTACAAAAACTCCGTTGCAGTTGTAAGAAAAAACCGAAACAATGAGGTTAATCAAATATTTAGCAAACGTTGACATTTCTCAAAACTGCAATTGCTAATGCAGCGTTCTCAGGGCGCCCCTTTGCTAAGACTGCCACCTCTCCTAGCCGTGCGACTCAAAAAGTGCATAAAGCCGAAATTTTTGGNNCTCTTCTCGCATATAGTGCAGATCAGCTCGGTGACTTCCTTCCTGTTGACTGTGTGGTCTTCCTTCTCGTCGTGGCAGAACCGACAAGTGTACACCTTTTTGCAGCACGGCGTCTACGAGAAGACGTCACGATTAAATCAACACACTGTGCTAATTCAATTAAAGCTGCTGCAACACCAAGTTCGCTCGGTGTTCCAGCAAAATCTTACCACGAATTTGGATTTTCTCTTGTAATGGTTACATCCGATGGGTTTGATCGCCTCTTCCGGAGGGCCCTCTGCGACAGGGGTGGCGGCCGTGTCCATTTTTCGAGAACTGGAGGGTTTAGCGCGAAATGACTTTGCAATTTGCGGAAAAGCAGATATGTACCAATATATCTGGACCAGCGGAGCACGACTGAAACAGATTAAATAAATAGAAGGGGTAGGCAACCCGGAATGTCACTTTTGGGGACAAAGATAAAGGCACTAGAGTTGGTGGATGTTGGGTTGGTAGGCATGGGCCAATAATAGGAAAATTCAGGAAAATCGGAAAATAAAGACTTTTAGCACAATGCTAGTGTAGAACAGACGTAAATTTTAAAAATTATTGTCGAGAGTTCAAACATGAAATTGAATTTATAAATTCGTTTTATGTTTAGATTATGCAACCAATATAACACATTACAATATTTTCTTTCCAATTTCGTTAACAAAACAGTTTTAATTTCATAATAATTTCTGAAAACATATTTTGAATTATACGGGGTGTTTCATTTTTTGTTCGATTTTCACCACCAAGGGTTATGATATACAAAAGTCAAAAAATCGTTCCAGTGCAACCATGAAATATAAAATGGTTCAAAAAACAATGGTCAACTTTTTTTTCAAATGATAAACTCGAGTTTTTTTATGTTATCTAAACTTCATGAGATTTGCATTTGCTTTTTTAAATTTTTAAACTGGATTTTAATTGTTTTTGTCCATTTTACTAGACGGTGAAATATCTACAGTTAAATAAATATGAAAATAGAATTACTTAATTAATTAAAATGATCTTGGGGATACTAAAAGTGGTATCGTTTGAGGAAACCCACCTAAGACCCAGTTTTTCCCTGTCATTTTATATCTTTATTTCCTTAAAATTTAGCACATCTGTCATAAAATCAATACATAGCCGCCTATATTGCGACGTAATTATTGTTTTATTTTTTAATCCACGATTGAGTCATACTTTTTTAATATTTACTGCTATTTGAGAAGATAATTAAATGGATATTAAATGGATATATTAAATATTGCACAAAAATTTCCCAATGGTCGCCGTGGCGGTGTACGCCACTGGTCCAATGTACAAAAATTATTCAAGTCCATTAAAGGACCATTAGTTTAATTAGTAGAAAGTTTTTTCTTTTCATTGCGATTCACTTCGAATTGTTTAAGCAGCCCGATTCGTGTATTTTTTGATAATTTTTAAAAATTTCGAAATGCAAAAAAGTTTAATCAGTGTCGCCACTATCAGCATTCGAAAATTGAAACAATCAACAAGATGATAGTGTTTGTTTTTGTTGTAGATTTATTATTGTAAAAAAAAAGTTATAATTATAAGGTGATAAATCGTCATGGACTAGAAAGATAAGATTTAAGCTACTGGTATAACAATTAAGTGTAAATAAACATCCATGTAAGTTAAGCCGAGTTATAACCTCAAAAATCAATTTCTGCCACATTACATTTTATCACTATTCCGCTTCCCGCTGACGATTTCGTTGAATTTTGCCGTAAATGAAACTCGCCACAATGTCCGAAAACTGTGATAACTGCGATAAGCTAAAAGATGCTTACGCCAACATTTTACAAGATAACGTTTACATGTGCCAGGAAAGCATCAAGAAGTCCGATATTTTACTCAACAGAATAGCCAACATCGATGCAGACACAGTGGACTATGTAAAGACCGAACTGAAGAAGCTACTGGAACGAATGACTGAAAACTTAACAAATTTTATGGACAGATACAACATATCTACCCACGAGTACAAAGGCTCCTGTGAAAGTTCCAAACCCAAATCCCCAAACACCCCTAAAAATAGGTCCAGGCTTAGTTTAAGGAAAAACGGTGAAACGCAGGAAACCGATGTGGATTTAACCAATTCGGAAACTGAAGACTTGTGTTCTTCCACTGCAAAGATAAAAACCAAAGAGAAAGCGCGTTTAAATGAGTCATTAAGTAAAGAACCCGTAGTTTTGATGGAAGAAAATGGCGTCAGAGACAATGAAAGTGATGAATTTAGTGATGATAGTCATAACACAGCTCCTTTATGCAGCTTCGATGCGCAAACCATCAATCAGTCTCGGGAAGAAGGTACTGTTTTTTGATTATTACGATAATATCAAAAACGAGACTTACTAATACATTCCAGAACTGAACAAAACCTTGAATAACTTTATGAGAGAGGATGGCCAAAAGGAAGGAGCGAAAAATGATCTCAGAATTGAAACATGCAGCTTTGACTTCGATGATGAAGGTTTATTCTGTCATACAAAATTGGAATTATTGTTTAATTTATGCTATTTTCAGAGGACCTCAGCAGCAAGTTGGATAAACACGCAGGGGACGAGGAAGGTAATTTTTACGATATTTTTTTGCACTTAATGTAGCCGTTGCGAGTCAAAATTAAGCTTCACAATGTTCGTTTTTGCACCTGGGGACATCTTTGTTCTGGCTGTATCCGCTGTTGTCGCTGTTAGCATGCTGACATTTAAAGGCGTCTCCAGACTGGCAAAACAGCATTGTCGGCCACACGTCTCATTACCGTGGACACGCCTTTAGATGCCAGAAAACGAGCGCAAAAGAACAACCACGAGCTTCTAGAATTATTGAATAAAGCCACCGACAACGAACGCTACCCCAAGTACGTCACCACCGAGCAGGAGGGGGATGAAGCCTTGCGGGAGCTCGAGGACGACATCTCGTGGTCGACTCGCATCGATTCGGATGATTCGTACGTCGATGTGATCAAATCTGTTCGGATTGGTGGCCATTTTCTTTTTTCAGGTATTCGGTGTTTTCAGCCAATGAGGACAGCGATTTGGAGCTGAATTCCCCCCACCAATCGGACGAGAGCGATGTGGAAAGCATCGTCGACGAGCAGCCGGACGTGAATTTAGAGGAGTGTAAGAATTTCACGTTTAAAATGACGCGAATAGACGACCTCAGCGACGAGGCCATAGATCGATTGTGCAACCTTCACAATTTGAACAAGCGCAAATGTGTCTCGATGCTGCGACCTCAGCGTCGAAGGGTCAAGAGACCGAGGCTCTTGAGCACGTCCTCGTCGTCCCTAAGCTCTCTATCGAGCGGCTCCACCACTCCAGATCTCAATTTGGACCAGGCAGAAGAGCAGCGGTTGCTGTCGCCTGTTAATAACGGAAACATGAGCGACCTCGCCGACGAGTTCTGCAACAAATTGACAGATTCCGAAGACGAATCCGAAACTAGTTCGGGCAGCGAAACCGACATCGAAGAAAAGCCTGTCGCAGAGCAGAAAGAAAAGAAAGAGAAAGAAGAAATCAAAGAAAACAAACCTAAAGAACCGAAAGAAAAGAGGAGGAAAGCTAGCTGGGAGGATAACCCTTTACTAAAAGGATTGTCTCTTTGGTCGGAATCGGACAACGATTTCGAGTCCGATTCAGAGAAACCGAAACCTGTGATGACAAATATGCGAAAAATCGAAAATGGTACCACTATCATTTTCGATTCTTCGGATTCGGACAGTGACGTCACATTGTAAGTAGTTTCTTCCATCCTGCTCAGAATAATCACATTTTTGGGTAGCATTCCGGAAGGTGGTGATGACGAGAGCAGCGGAAAAGGGAGGAGGAATATTCGGGCAATAATCGACGACGATAACCTCGACGAAATGACGCAAAGAGCCAAAAGCGAAGAAGATAGAAGAATCCAGAGGTTGGAAGACCACTCGAAAACGGTACGCTCGCATCTCTGGCGATTTCGAACGTTTAACACTTCTCTTTCGCAGATCGAATCTATTCAATCTCAACACGAAGATTTCGTCTTGGATGTCGACGTCAAGACCGGAAAGCCTGTCATCGTCGTCGACCAAAATCTCGTGAGGAAGTTAAAACCGCATCAGAAGGACGGCGTCAAGTTCATGTGGGATGCTTGTTACGAAAGCGTCGATATTTTGAAGACCAACTCCGGCACTGGGTGCATCCTCGCCCATTGCATGGGCTTGGGGAAGACCCTCCAAGTGATCACTTTAATCCACACTCTCTTCGTTCACAAAGTCACCAATACTAAACACGTTTTAGTAGTTTGCCCTTTGTCCACAGTCGGTAACTGGAAAAACGAGTTTAAACTGGCCTTCCAAGAATTGACAGAACGACCGAATATAAAACTTGACTTCATAATGTGAATTGGTGTAAAATATCTTCGAATTTCCCGCTAATATTTCGCTTGCAGCAAACACGATTTAGAAGAGAAGTCTAGGATCGTGAGAAACTGGCGCGCAGAGGGGGGAGTGCTTGTGATGGGTTACGAAGCGTTCCAGATGCTCAGCATGGATAAAGATAACAAAAAGAAGAGGAAAAAGGAAGCAAAGGAGTTGCCTCCCGAAGCAAAGAAGAAAGTTTTGGAAGCCTTGGTGGACCCCGGGCCTGATTTGGTCATCTGCGATGAAGGCCATCTGTTGAAAAACGGCGAGACTCTCAGAACTCAGGCCTTGATGAAGCTGGCGACGAAACGCCGCGTAGTTTTAACGGGGACGCCCCTGCAGAATAATTTAGTGGAATGTTGGGGTTTTTTCGGGGTTACGGTTGGCAAAACAGTAATTTTGAATTTTCAGATTATTGTATGGTCCACTTCGTGAAGCCCCATCTTCTTGGTACGTTTCCCGAGTACAGGAATAGGTTCGTGAATCCTATAATGAACGGACAGTTCGACAATTCCACGCCAGAGGATATTAAACTGATGAAAAAGCGCACACATGTACTTGCTAAATTGCTCAAAAATACTGTTAATGTATGTTTTTTTTTTACGTTGTTGGGTTGGTATCATTCTAATGATTGTAGAGGGTCGAAAGTAAGGTTTTAGAGGGGTACTTGCCCGAAATCGAAGATTATACCATTTTTACAAAATTAGAGCCCATCCAAATCGAACTTTATAGGAGGTACATAGACTTGGTGAAGAGTCACACTACAAAGACTGCCGGTTTCTTCCAGGACTTCCGAATAACCAAGTTCATGTGTTTGCATCCATATACTGTGCATTTATATGTAATTTGTTCGATTTGTCACAAATCCGGTCAATTAGTTGTGTGATTTTAGTACACTGATTTGAAAAATCGGAAGAAAAAGAAAGAAAATGAAGTTATCCGTTTAGACGAAGATGTAGACGATAACGCCAATATCACCAATCTGCGGGTGAAAGAGGGATGGTATGAGGACTTGTATCCAGGAGATATGTCGACGAATATAAATTACAGCGCGAAGTTGAAGGTTTTGCTTGCGATTATAAACGAAACCGTGCGAAATGGGGAGAAAGCGTAAGTTGAATGGCGACTGCCAGGTCGATAGATCTGATAGGGTAATACCGGCTTTAATATAAGTTGCAAAGGCTACATTACATCGCAAAATTGTAGTGATTTTCTAAAATTTCCAACTACCAAAAATTTTGACAGGCTAATTTTTGCCCATCAACTGCCTGAGCTGGACTGCATCGAACACTTCCTGAAGACGTACGGAACGAGCGATTGCCCCGTTTGGACGTCCAACGTGAACTACTGCAGAATGGACGGGCACACCGTATCTCCAGAAAATCGAAATCAGCTTTGCGAAGAGTTCAACAGAAATCCAAACATCAAAGTCTTCCTCATTTCCCATGGAGTAGGGGGACTGGGTCTGAATTTGACGGCTGCCAGTCGAGTGATATTAATAGCTTCCAACCACAATCCCTCGCACGACACCCAGAGCATCTACAGAGCCTACCGTTTTGGACAGACGAAGAAGTGTTATGTCTATCGACTCCTTTCCTTGGTAAACATTTCCCAAAAGTCTGTTTTCGCTCTGAATAATGAAGGGTTTCAGGGGAGCATGGAGGAGAAAATCTACCGCCGATGCGTGGTCAAGTTGGCCGTGGCCGGGACCGTCGTCGACAAGTTTCATTTCGACCGTCATTTTAAAGCCACCGACCTGCAGCAGATGTACGAGTACGATTTTGAGTCGCACAAAGAGCGCCCCATACCGCTAGTACCTAACGACAAACTATTGGCAACACTGTTGCAAAATAACGAAGATATTTTCAGTTATCACGAACACAGAGCGTTGCTCGAAAACAGACCGGAAGAAGAGCTGAACGACGAAGAAAAGAAGTTGGCTTGGGACGAATTCAAGAAAGAAGAAGAGAGAGAAGAAGCTGCCAGTATGTAGAATAAATGTCGCTTGTGACTGCTCTAACATTCGCTTTTGTCTTTTGTTTTGCTTTTTAATACAGAAAATGCACCTCCCTTACCTATACCACCACCACCACCACCAGCAGCACCACCAACGGTACCCCCACGGAGCAGGGTGTTTATTTTCCCCGCTAATGTAACATACCCTTATAATAGGTTTGGTCAATTTTGTGGTCCAAGTAATGAAATTTCTTCTTAACAAAGACAATTTTACAATGAAACATTTCTTTTAGGAAATAACGCTTCGAATATGGTGATCAACCCGATGAGCTACAGCGCTAGAGGGCCGAATCCGTGAGTGTTTTTTTTTTCCAGAGAGCTTACCCGAAGTCGATTTTTCGTTTTTCAGGCGTGGTTTCCCTCCTCAGGTTAGGAGTGACCTTCTGGAGGGTGTCCGTAACATACGCCCAAACATCCTGCGGGCTAGCACTAGCAATATGTACAAGCCCCAGTTCAACGGTTATAACCGAAATGTTCCTAGAGCTCCGTTTAATCAAAACAACCTTCCGAAGCCGTCGGAAGGGAGCGGCGCTAATAATCAGCAGTCGAATCGACCGCCTGCGCCCTTTTTCCCCAGAGATCTCGTGGAGAAGTTGCTTCGAACCAATCCTGCGGCACAGAAATTGCAAAGATTGGCGCAGAAGGAGCAGCCCCAAAACGTGGTGAACCTCGCGGATGAAGCGCCGACCAGCGGCGAGTTTAATTATGCCTTGAATAAAATGGTGTGAATTATGAATTTTGAGAATTTTAATTTTTTTTGTATTAAACATTGCTAGAAAGGACCACTGACTTTTCGAATATTGTGAGATTTCACGTCTTCGTTGCATAAGTAGGTGTCTAAATTCCGTCGATCTGAATGTAGACGGTTCCTGACTTCGATTTTGGTCCAACCAAAACGAAATTTTGCATACAGGTTGTGTTGGTGCCAAGTGTCAAGGATGAAGCTATTAAAATATTTATGTATTACATTATAATAACTGTATTTTGCATTTTCAGGTAGTGTATATTCAACAGCGTACTTTGCTTTTTGACATTTTTTGATTCCGGAAATTACATATTTAACCGATCTGAACAAAATTTTGTCGATACATTACGTGAGTGGCAACTAGCAACTTTTCTCAAAATGTGCGACAGAGGGTGCCACAGCTGCAGAAGATTATTATTAAATGGAGCCAGTGCGTAGATACATTTACTGTCTAGTTGCTGCAAATTGCGAATAATTTGACACGTGGTTAAAGCGGCATTGATATCAATCATCTCGTAAAGATGCGGAGCAACAAACTTTACCAATAATAAGCCAATTAGCGACCTCTTTGTGTTGCAATTTAAGTCCAGTTTGGCGTAATAATAGATGCTAAATCTGTAGACCGCATTATTATGGATGTCTTCGGCGAAGTAGCCCCTTTGACAATCCACAACTTTGTAAAGAGCGCCCAAAAACCAAAAGGAAAGGGCTAAAAGGGGTGTATCTTCCACCGAATGGTCAAAAGCTTCATGATTCATGACTCGAGGCGATGTTGCTGGTTTTTACAGTATATATGGGTGTTTTTGCAAAACGAAAACTTCCATGACGAAGTTGGCTGAATTCTTCATTAGCATGCTAACGCCGCCTGTCGATGGTACACATGTCTTCAGGACATGGGCAGCACACCGATGCTGGGACTATTGACACTAATTCCAGTAGCTCTACAGTGCCTGAAGACATTCGTTGCGGGTTCGTTTGTCATAAAACCATGTTAGTGGACGATGTGATCATATTTTTATATTCCAGTTGTAAAAATAAATTATAAATTAACATTTCAAATTTCATATTTTTGATCTGCATCCCTATACAATTTAAAAAAGATTTTGCAAATTGAATTCAGAAGAAAATATTATTATTGATCATAGTTATATATTTGATACTTATACTTTATTGTCGACACAGAAAAAAATCTACAACGGG
>QDEB01031365.1:203-14301 GCA_004193795.1 Asbolus verrucosus | reverse complement strand
CCCATTAACGAAGTTATATCTACGAATTTGACAAAGAATCCGTACACAAAATTTGAACTCGATAGATCAAAGCGTTCTCACGTTATCGACGTTATGTCCAAGAGGACCAGCGAGCGAGCGAGCGAGTGACATGGACAAGATCAATAGCGTTCCTCGCTAATGCTCGTACGCTAAAATTCATTAACATACCTCATGTTAAGAACAGAAACTTTTGGAGGGGTTCAGTTTAATCTTTTCAGAATAACTCCATTACATATGTACATACACAGCAGCAGTATAATAACTTTTTATTACAAAATATTACATATTTATACGCAAACACTGTACATGGTTCAAAATATTTACAGATCTGAGATTCTCTTTCACTAAAAAGTTATCCTGGGTTTATAAATATTTTAGAACAATCTTAAATACTCGAAAGTGGATATACCTGTATGATACATTAAATAAATAGAGGTACAAAAGCATTAACATTGAAAAAAAATACACAAGATACAAAAGATACACAACATTTCATCTTTTGTTAACACTTATAATACTCTGTTTTGTCCCCTCTCACACTCTGCAAGCTGACAGTGATTACGGCCCAATGTGTCATTTTGTTTCTAAATATCTAAGGTGGACAGTTTAAAAATGGTCACCTATATAAAATATTCTTTTTAGGGGAAAATCTAGTGCGCACACTTGTTTTGGATTAAGTGGAGCACACTTTCCATCGATGAGTCCACAAAGGGTGAACATACAGTGCGGAATACTGTTCAAATTTATTTTCGGAGTGCTTGTCCGAAAGCGTATCAAAGAAAGGTCAAGCCGGTTTCACACCATATCCATGACGAGGGTCATAATTGCGATTTATAAGAGTCGTTGATGGAAACTTTCACTCTTTTGGATCGACAAGCCCGAGAAAGATCGAGTGGTACGTACAGGCTGATAAATTCTCTCGTTCGCACAACAGATGGCAGCACTTAAAAATGCACGGGCCATGTGAGGCAAAGACTCGAATTCTTTTTTCGTGTCCGTCAAGAATCCGCTGATGACGCGATAAAGCATCCAATATATCCTGCATTATCGACAGGAGAGAAGGATCGCCCGTATTATTTTCCGTGTCCCACTATATTCTTAAGAAATAAAAATGATTTACGACCGCTGTAAATGTATTAGATGGGGCAAAAAGGTATAAAAATAAATGGTTTACACAGTTGTACAAGTTTGGCTCGAATTATTGCCGCACAAGATCATTCCTCTTCGATGAATATCCCCCGGTAGCATTTTTACCGCCAATATTTTAAATCTTGCCGCTTATAAATAAAACTGATGAAGATAAAAGCGATAAAGAAGAATAAGAGGTGACAAGCGTCTGTTTTCTTAAACATTATTTCACGATTCATAAGAAGCTTTTAGAATATTTTTTTTCATCTGTGTAGTGACCAGGGAAATTTCAACGGAAAAATATGCACCCTCCAACTAGGGAGTTTTCCATTTTTTTATCTTTAAATAAGTTATACAACCCGGTGTCTCATAAAAATCCATACAGCTACCCCGCACCGATAAGAGTGCAAACATTCAAGCAACACAACGCAGACAGTTAACTTTGTAAAACCGGCTAATGGTTTTTATCTCTTGATTTCTCATTTTCCAGCGTCACTCTCTAAATCTATTACACAAAATCAAATTTGCCATACGTACTACCAGATTAACAAATGGACCAACTGGGACAATGAGTAATTCAATTACATCCTGAAAAACACATTTAACGAATTACTGAATATTCCCGAAACCTTTCTCTGAGAGCAGCTCGTTTTGGATGATGACGCCAATAAGAATATCGTATTAACACCCAAACAAAAACTGTCATCGTTACCCGGTTATTTACTCGATATAGCTTCAATAAACCGAAATACATGCGAGAGAAATTTAAATTTCTCCCTCTTTCCCTATAGGTTTTATTTACTCTACGGCAATCTTAATGCAAACGTGGTTTTATTACTTCGAAAAGTCAACAGCATAGAGAAACCAATATTGGAGCCACATTTTATCAATGTGTAATAACGGCTTTTAAGCTGGAATTTGCGCATTATCGGTGCGATGAAAATGGAGTTTTAATAAAAGGGCGTGATCGCGCATGAGAATTATTTTTTCCCTTTCAACACTTCTATCAAAAACTGCTTTCGTAACCGTTCAAGAAAATCGTCACGAAGTTTTTACATTTGAAATTCGAAACTCGCCCGCATAACCAGAGCATATTTGGGAATATTAAATGCTCGACATTTTATTATCTCGACAATCGCTCCGGCATTTCCATCGCTAATAAAAACTTTCCAAAGACGCGTTTGAGGCATTTAAATAAAACAAATTAATTAGCGGAGCTCTTGGACGGCACTGAATCATAAAAACAACCATGGAGCGGGTTTGTTCTATTTGCCCTATTTGCTTTCCGTAGAAAAACTCGGTCGGCCAACCCAAGGTTATGTACACCTTTTTATATTTAGAATCATCCGCCACCACCTGATCCCAATTTGATCAACCCTTCTGGATCGATCGTTGAAGCTACAGCGGTATTTGTTCTATTTAATTCTTCCTCCTTGGTCCGCCGCTGGCGTCTGTACCCAACTTCGACCAAGTTGGGATTCGAGGGGTTACCGCTTCGAGGTGAGAGCAGGGTTGGTCTTTACGCCACCGACCGTTCGGCTGAGTTAATAGATAACTTCATGGAATATTTGAGGTTTTATAATAATTAAGCAGCGAGTGCAAACATGTTTGCAATCATTGTTGCGAACGGGCTTCAGACCGAAAATTTGGAACCAGGTTAGGCAACCAGACAAACATGCTCAGCCGTGGGCGTCTCCCAGCAAAAATTCGATACATCTAAAAGCAAACGAACATTAATATGAATATTTAAAGCGTGTTCGGTGTTTCCGGGGCATTTTCCAAGGGTTTGTCACAGTGTATTAAAATCGAATATAGAAATGCGCATCGTCGGTTTATTACCAGTGTAATGGGCACATTTCTAGACAAATCCGGTTCTTGGCTGTGGATTATGATAATCCGGGAAGCATTGTTTTGCCAATAAATCGTGTCTGCAGCGACAACATTGAAGATTAAGGAAGGATCTTGGGATTTGCCTGCGAACGCGATGAAGTCCGCATTATATTTTCTTGTTTAAAGTTCGGACACGCAACGTAAAGAAAAATCAGTTGCGGCAAGACTGAACATATCCGCCAACTCTTCCATTTTATCACCGACCCCGCGATAATAAATAGAGAACCTACAGACGCCACACGTCCGGTATCAGTAAGACGTAGTATCCTAGAGGGGCTGAAATATTTTACGGGAAATTGTAGTTTTACAGTTATAAATACGAGCAGACTCCTTTCACAGTGTTATTCGGCACGCCGGCGAGAGAGAGAGGTGGTGTTTTATTTTTCGTTCTTATTCCTTTGTGTATTACAGCCACTAAGTAATTACGTAACCGAAAGCTACTGTGTGAGCTTTTTACACGCATTTCTCTCCGTAATAATTGGTTTGTTCAACAATTTCGCAAACCTGCTGGAGAAATTGCCTGTTTATTTCGCTCTGAAAGAAGCGGCGGCTTTTTTCTGCCATGTTGGGGCTTGTCTTGACGACACACTGATCGATGCTATCGCACTCGGCGCTAATGATACGTTTAACGAATTCCACCTGACACTACGTCGACGGTTTAGTTTATTTTCACTCTTGTCACGAGCCATATCGAATTCCCACACGTCGCAAGTTGTGTTTAATATCAGCAGGAAAATAGGAATTTTTGTCGTATTTCACCCACAGCCTTGTATATTCCCCACACAATTTACCGCAACGGGTTCGAAGAGTACAGACGGAGAAATGAATGATCTTACTCAGACAACCAGCTCTGAAAACTTCCTGATGAAATAGCTGCCTTTCAATGGACTCGGCTAAGACAAAATCACACTTTAACTTGCCTATCGCTGCGATCTCAACTTTGTCAATCTAAACTCTGCATTATGCATAAACTACGTACAGATTTCCAACTTGAGACTAGTTCGGATTAAAACATACAAAAAACAATCTAATTTTAAAGATGCTCATCTTAATTATGTCAAATTTTACACAGTCACACTTCTGAAAAGTCACTTAATTCATTTTAATCATGGAAGGAAACGAGAATGTTTTATATGCGTCGGGCGTGATTGTAAGAGATGTAAACTAACCCAAACTTTCCAACTGGATCATTTGTCTCGGCTCTTCCTTCAAATAAATGGATGTTGGTTGCTTCAGAGACATTGACAGTCCCACGTTGGTTTCTTAATTGCCTCTCCCGCACATTGTTTCTCGCTTAAATATATTGAACGCCAAAAAAAATTTGATAATTGATTACTGGTTGGTGTAATTGAAGTTTTTCTTGGAAGCAAAATCGGTTGGTCGTGGGTTTCAAGGCGTTGGTGCAACGCAACAATAATATAAAAATATCCACATGAGCGGATATAATGGAAAATTGCCACCGAAGGCATTTTGGCCCTTAATAATTAATCACCGGTTCTAACGGATCCAAAGGCTTTTTCTCCATAATCGATCGGAGAGTGGTTTGAAAATTTAAACAATATTTCAACGTCTGCCAAAGCCTTAATCCTCTTGCTTGGCGTATAAACCAGAAGTAGTCAGAAGCGTTAATGAATTACGAGAACGGGTGAATTCGAATCTATAAAGAAAAATTCCGTTTTGAATTATTAACCGCATAAATACACAATGAACTTCCCCCTTTTTATCTTTCTTGTTTCAAAGATACAGTCTCATTTGTATTTAATGAAATAAGCCCGCGTCCCACTTACCTTCTAAGGACACGCAGTGTCTCCAAACGAACATTTTTAATGTGACCAGCGAAAACAAATCAATTACACAGTGACACTGTTCCTGGTCAGAAACACCATGTTTAATATGAAAGGCTTCCGTGGGGGCGACTTTGCCAAAAATGGTGGAGGCGCCGGGTCCGGACACCGATTGAACAATTTCGAAGGCGATTTGTCTACACACTATCCAGACTGCTACATCACTTTCCAGTAGTTTAATCGAGGAAGACGTCGAGAAAGAAGAGACTCGGAGTGCCGACGTCGAATTAATCAGATCCGGGATTAGCGTGTATGAAAATCGGGAATTAATTAAATCAACCCGGATTATTATCAGAGGACAAACAGTGGTGCGCGAGCTAAGTGGTAACCTGTTGTTACTACACTGTAGTAGGCAATCCGCAGCCTCCCGCGATGTGAAGGTTGTCGGCCTCGCGCATGCCAAGCCGCCTTTGAACATACCTGGATACACTAACTGGGTTACGAACGGTCATGTAATATACAACATGCGGTCCTGCCGATACATCCACCTTACTCCTTTTCAGACTCTTGTAATATGAAAATTCTTTTCAGCAGCCTTCGACGAGGGTCGTCGCATATCTGTGACCCACCGAAAGTGGGAACGATCCGCCGCAACATTAGAGAGATTAATGTGCGGAAGGGAAACCCCCGAGGAGGACGCAACCAATCAAAAAACACAGAAATTGCCACCATATGGACGAATTTTTGCATGCGCAACATGGGGCAACGTCAATAATAAATGTGATGAATAGGGGAGAACCTAGGAGCGATCCTTGGAGATTCCCCGAGGTAACATTAATTATTATGGAGACTGTTTGGGCGAAATTTACACCTTCGCTTAATAATAACCGAAATGTTATCCTTTTATATGGCGAATCGATAAGGACTAATGTCGCACATCTATTAGCATAATTGCAACGTGCAGTGGCGTGGATTGTACTTGCACTTATCCCGCTGTCGACGGTCCTGCAGGAGATAAACTGTAAACAGCAGCACGTGTCGCAGCGGTCATTTCCCGGAATGAATATCAATTGAAGCGAACCAGACTTGGGTTACACGGTCAGCAGACAATTTCCAGAACAGCGAAACATGTTAGCAAGCAGCCATTCGACTCTATCGGTCTGTTTGCCCACCCGGGCGAAGAAAAAATCATCAACTATGGCTCGTAAATAAGAGCTCCGCCATCAGTGAGATACGCACGGGGCGGGATGCGCACAGAATAAATATTTTAACTGAAAGTCCTACAAAGGGACGCTTCAGCTTCAAGGTCGTTGTATTTTTGCTCTCGCTACAAAAAGTGTTTTCTTATAAAGCGCTGAATCAATCTTAATGAAACCGGCGACGGCACGAATTAGCCCCGTCCCCGAAGCGCCATCTATTACGTTTCCCGACAACTTTAACAATTAGCAAATATTAAAGCTTTTTAGCCCGCTGAAAGGGCATTTCCACGGAGGAAACCCGCTTGGGCGTGGTTTCTGGGAAAACATTCAAAATTTCATGATCTAGACGCGATTACGCTGGTGGAATAGAAGCAGCAGTGACTTTTTCTTTATTTTGTCTCGCCGTGAGGCAGCTGCACGAAAATGATATTTTCAGATTTATCGCAGACCTCCAGCTGACCGTCCACTAGGCAATCCGTGTTGTCGGATCTGGCTTATGCACATTCGAACGATCTAATTTCCTGTCGATCTGGGCGTGTCGAGTTGGATTTCAAAAGTGTAAAAATATTCAGTGTCACATTTAAAATAAAAAAGCTGTGGCATTTCCGATCTAAAGCGATAATTTATGACAAAAGTGTCGGGGGCGCTTCCACGGCCAATAATTGAACTGGATCTATACTCCCTCTTGGCACAAGGATAATGTGGGTGTTACATTACATACAAATCAATATGTGATTTCCGTGATTAATTGGGCGTATAAATTCACTGCAGGTCACTTATTACTGATTAGTTTAGGAAAAACAACATAAATTTTACTATTTTTAGACAAACTTCGATTTAAAGAATGAGGAAAATGTAAGGCGCTGTAATTGCAATTACAATTACAACCTGACTTTCTTATCTAAATGTTTAAAATGTTTTAAATATTCTTGAGTACCTGTAAGGATAAACAAAACATAAAATTACCTTATACCGTCTTTTAACAAACAATCGTCGAGCGGAATGGTTTTAAAAAGTTTATTATCTGACGTTACACTTGGCATTTTTTGACCGTCAAGGTAAGTTTTGCTTTTAGGGCTATGTTTAACTTCCTTCGACTTTTCTTTGTTTTTTCTTCTTTTTTATTTATTATCATCATCATTTATTTTTAGTTCTTGTAACTATGCAGTATGAAGTAATCTGGCCATCCGTGTTATTTATTTTATCGTAATTAAATTAAAGAGAGTAGAAGAGTTGGCTGTAAAAGATAATTTTTATTTCTCAATTTCTCAATTTAAACTCTTATAACGTTATATAACGGTATTTACCCGAGCACAATAATTTTCAATTTTCAACTTCTCGAAAACCGTGAAAGAGCGGATGTAATCAAAACATATTGCAACTCGCCTTATTTGCCATTTTAAAATAATTTCCAAATTTTTAAAAACAGCTCGTTCTTTCTTAGAGCTAGGAAGATACATGTTTGCACAAGTGTTATGGAAAATTTAGTTATGAAAAATTTTCTAACGCATAGTGTTGGTAACAAATTTAAAATTTTGTTTTCGTAATGGAAAAGTTTGTTTAGACATGCTACCACCTGATGAATGGCGTTAACAACATAACTAAGTTACTTTTTTATCAAAATTACAAACAGATGTAGCTCGCCTAACAGAGAATATTTAGTTTACAGGAGATGGAGGTGGTCTATTTCCTTTCGTCGCCGCCCATGATAATTAATTTCTGAAGGTGTCCGTCGTCTGTTTTAAATTCTGGCTGATAAATGCAGTGCGGTGACGGCGAGAAATATTTTTAATCTCCAATTTAAATGCTAAGCGACCTGGTGAACATTTCGTATTTTATGAATGAGATTACATGGCGTTTTCTTTTTATAAGACAATGATGAATGGTTTCGGCGGCCAGAGAAGAATTTAATTTGTTGATTAAAAAACTAGAACTAATTTGGGGGAAAAAAAAGTCAAAAGGCGGAAAAATCTGGAAACAAAGGCTTGTAAATCATCGAAAATATCGAACAATAAGCTGACAGGTATTATTTCAAAATGCAGGATATCCGGGGGTAGAAACACCGGCGCGCCACCTATCGGTTGTTATTGTGGTAACGCCCCTTAATGTGTCCAACCAATAATTTAATATTTCGCGGCGGAAATTGGATCAAGTGGTTCTTCAGCCCTTCTGAACTCCCTCCACGGTTGAGGAATATGACAACGACATTATTTCATGAGCATCTGTTTGTAATTGTGTGCGTGAAACGGTTAGCAACGTTTTAATATTTAATGTGTAGCTGACGAACGTGACGCTTAATCCTTGTTTGTGTTTTACGTAAACGATGCTGAAGAGAAGATTAATTTGAGGTCTTGAGACAGTCAAATACGGAGGATGTTCCCCGTGATTTGTAACACTTAAGAAAGTCATAAACTAAATGGAGAAATGTTCGTCAATAATTAAGTGACGTTATATTCAGGTGCGCCTGAAGGTGTGATTCTGAACAAAACCCTCCAATTATCAAACAACTCACGATGAACAATAAGTCACGGAAATGTCACGCTTTTATCAACGCTCGGGGAATCACACGAAAGAAACAGACTTAGGATCGCTTGGTAACCGTCCGAGTTAGATTTAGTTACTAGCAAAAACTACGAACAATAGGATAAAGCTAAAGGAAAACTTTACAACTCCGTGACAACTTCCATAAACTGCTGTCACGAACGGTCTTGCCTTCAGATCGGGACTTCTTTACATAACAGTATATACATTCAGCACATTGATGCTGAAAAACTTTATCATGATAGTTACTATTGTAAACATTAAAGTGCAATCAACTTTGAACGACAACGCAAAGTTGTCAAAATAATATTAAATACAAATTGCGGAGTAAATAACAATGATCAAAGGTAAAACTAGATCAAGGTGAAGGATGAAGAAACAGAACTGGAAAAAAATCTATGAAGACAAAGAAGCAAAAGTGATACATAAAAGTAAATAAAATGGAAATGTTCGATTTGTGATGTATCCACCATAATTTTAATGGATGCCGCCTAAGACAGAAAAAGTAATCAATCAAAGTTGCGATATCCTTATAAATCCATTATCCCCTAATACACATTTTTTTTTATATAATGTATTAAATTTGATTTTGTTCAGGCTACACAGACAGCTTTTAATAATCCATTACCGTTGAATACAGTGAAAAGTTTAGGTTTTTTGTGGAATGAAAGCTTTTCATCTGTTAAGTCGCTGCGAAAAATTCTAGGCTTTTCCTTATCGAATCAAAATACGTATCACAGATGACGCTATAGCTTTTCATCTAATTAAAACTTCTCTTGCAAGCTCACTCATCATGGTGCTTACTTTAGTGGTAATTCGATCAACTATTATCGTGCCAGGATTTAATTAACTTTCGCAACTAATCGATTGTCAATTACAGAAAGAAGAAAGTTGATGAACAGCATCAGTCACGACTCTTCAGATTTCATTAGTTATTCAACGAACGCCATCTAGGGTGTGATTAAAAAGACAAGAAAACAACGTTTAGGGAGGTACAAGTTGTTTACTACGACAATAACACAAAATTACCTCCGTCTCTGCCGAACTTCCTTTTCTTCTTCGAACTGGAGCTTTGCTTCTGATTCGAAGATTTCTCGCACTTCTCCTTGTCCTTATCTTTGTTCTTCCACCGAATCAACATCGCACTACCTTTTAAAGTCCTTTAGTTCGAGACACTCGTAATTCTTAATGACGCCATCTAAAAATTAGCCAGCGTGAAACCCGCTTTTTGTTAAAAAATAAAACAATGGCCGCTTCGGTTAATTACCGTTTGTAATAGAATAAAACATAATGGCATCTTAATAGCTGAAGTCTGGTCGATCTTTCTTAATTAAAGTGAACGAAGAAATTTCTTAAATACACTTCCTACCAGATCCCGGTTGCGAGAACCGAAGATAATGGGTAAAAAAAGGAAAAATTCGATACGCTTTTAAATTAATTTCGTCGGGGGTGTGAGGCAGCGTGAGCAGGACCGGACCGACTTGGAATAAATCTTTTTATTCCCCTCTGAGTCGAACGAAACCCGTTAAAACGGTTAATAATAAAACTAGGACCTCATACGTCACTGTCAGCGTAATTGTTTGTCATTAAAAGTTAAATTGGTGAAAGCGGGTCACATTTTCACCCCAAAATGTGTAGGGTCGGCTCTTTGACATTACGAAAGACGTCAACGGAAACCGTTAATTTATCGAGCGTGCAAAATGGCGCCGATTATTGTTGTTAGCGTTTTTGTATTAATTTCTCTTCGAGTGTTAATGAGCGACCCGATTCGTGACGGCTAGTTTTTGCTTTGGTGATGGCCTGCGGTGTTCTACTGTTAATTGCCCGTAATTACCCTCTGCCAAACGGCAGAACGGTGCACATTTTCCCAACTCGTTATCAAAATTTAAGCTTTATAAGCATGTCCAAATTAAATCTGCAAGTATTTTTGAAAAGTTGTGCATATTTAAGGTATACAAGGTCTGAAAACAAATATTTTGACAATTTTTTGTGTTCTGCATTATAAGGGTGTATTCAGTTTTACCTTTCTAATTTTAGTATGTTTACAACAACTAAAAGTAAGTGGAATAAGAAGAACCATACAACTTATTAAACAAGAAGAAAATAGAAGCAAATAAACTTTCTTTTCTGAGTCGTAAATTATGATTTTTTAGGTAGCTGCTTAACGTCTATCATATCCAAATATTGTTATTTTAATTACATTTTGTTAATAACTTCATAAATGTTAATTTGAAAATGATAAAGCTTAAATGTTTTACTTGATAATTACTAAAATCAGTTTTCGCCTTTTGTATAGGCAGCACAACTTGAGTTTCATAGTGGCTGAAGTCATTTGTAGATTTGAAATGAGATATAATTATTTTTTGTAATCCATTAAAGAAAATCCATATTTTTTAAATTAATGATGGTTATTATGGTTCATCACGGAATACAATTTTTTAAGATTTTTAAAAAAACAAATAAACTGACATTTTCAGGCATGTCATCCACTCACAATTATGGATTTATAGATTTTTAGCATTAAAAAATGATGAGTGATCACCATAATGAGCCCGCATGTTATAACAAGAACAATACGATTATTGTTGTTGTTAAAGTTTATACACACAAACTCATGAATTCAGTTTTCATATTCCAAAATTTTAACAAATAAACATTTCATCTATAATTTAGCATTTCACTGTAATTGTGCGGAACATAATGTTATTTACGTTATTATAATATAAGCAAAGTAAAAAAAATTCACCGTGCAAACATTTAATATTTGAAATATCTTTTGTTGAAATGATAAAAAAAAGAAAATTATTTCCTACTTGATCATGACTCAAAGAAGTAAATATGTGAAAAACTAATTTCAGTAGATCATTGTTCAAAAAAACAACGCGGAAAAAACTCAGTTGTAAATTTCAACTTATTTTCACACAAAAATAAGTTTTTGAAATAAGTTGACAAAAAAACAAAAATATTTTTTCTGTTGTGATTTTAATTCTTTGAAAATTTAGTGAATTTTCCTTTACTTAAACAAAAAACAATTTTTATAGTTTTTAAGGGCACACGATAACAGATTTTAACTTAATAAAGTCTGATTAGTTATTAATTAATTAGTATATTAATAATCTGTTAAGTACAACAATATAAAATAAATTTTTCAATGTTAATTTGTAATGGTATGGCAAAAAGAAACTACCATTTAAAGTTATTTACTATGAAAAGCAAAAAAAAAATGTAGTCATATTAACAGAGAGCAAAACCCAAGGAATTTCATCGATAGTTCAAAAAAATTTGGTGAAATTCAAGGAAGAGGTTTCAACATCACTGAGCCAATGGACCTCGCCCTAATAATAGTTTGCGAACTGTTTAACTTTGTTGGTGAAGTCAAAATTCGGAACTGGCAGCCCTTTGCTATACCGTCTGGTCACATGACTGGAAATTATTAAACGAAAAATTGAACGTTTTTGGACCACCAAAATATATATTTTTCAGAGAACTTACAGTTTGAAGCATATTTTGAAATAGGTTCGACGTGATGGTGGTAAAGGTGTTGAATAGTTGACATTTTTAACAATCATACAACGTATGTTATTAACAAACGTCTTGGAAGTTTCCGGAAGTTTAACGTGTGTGACATTTCTGGTCGGAATTTGTTCAACAAGTGCAAAACACCTTATATCCCAAATTTATTGATTTTTGACATGTTATGTGACATATGACAAGTGGTGCCGCTTTTGTGTGTGCCATGCAAGGTGGATGCATTTGCGATGTTTACAACTTCAACCCTTAAAAAATCGGAGGTGGTCGCGATTAGTGGGCAGAGCGAGTCGGGGGTGCATTTCGCTTCTGTGTTGGCGAGGCACGTGTCCCTGACGGAATCAATATTGGCCACATGTGGGCGTAAAGTGTGCAAATTCGGAAATATCCCAACATTAAAAAACCAAACCGCCGGCGAGCCAAAAAAGGTGTCGCGCTCGTGAATGTTTCAGCATGTTTTGTCAAGAGAAGATGGGTGTTGGAGTGATACTTACGCGGCAACGATGCCGTTTTGGGCCCAAGTGTCGTTTTATATAATAATCAGAGCACAAGTGTTATGATATTAGTAAGTGATGACGATAAGTCAGCTGGCATAGATTAGGAAACACGGATTATTAGCACAGTTAGGTTCATTAATTATTAGGTCGGATCGTAGGCCGTCCGGTAGTCACAGTAGGCCGAGCGAGAACAGACACCGATGCAGCCACCTACTAGATTACAGCATCCGAATGACGTAACTGCAAGGATAATCGATAGGAGCGCTGCTGTCAGCTAGCGGCGTCATTCCGAACTCGAGGGGTGAACGCCCTGCCACAGCACCACTGCTATCACGCCCTTTGCCCGGGATAAAGCAGGACGCGCTTTCAGGACTTTCAGCGGCTCTTTCAGCAACACCCGGCCGCCTCCGATGCTCGCACACACGCCCGACTCGCATTGCATTGTCTGGGGGTTGGACGTCCGCCGCTCGCGTTTTACTCTTTTCCTGCACGGAGATTATCCGCGTTCCCGCGGCCATTAGCAGGCTGCAGGAATAGAAAGCGTCCCTGCGATGACTCGGCTGCTGTTACACCTGCCGCATCCGAAGAGCAACACGACCACGGTGCGATCCGAAGAGAAAAACGATCGACTCGGGACGGCAATGGGAGGCAAGAACATGAAAATGAGACTTTCAGCTTGAGATATTGTTTTAATTCCTTTCTGCCCTTATCGTGCTCGTAGAACTGCCTTTATATCGGGTAATGTGATCATAGAGGGGTATTTATGGGGTCTACTTTGCTCATTAATCGCTCCTCTTTAACTGAATTGCTGCGAGGGTCCCGCTTGAAAAACTCCAGAATTTACTAAAGTGGCACCAGTTTATGATGTAATTTGGGTCTTTTATTTTTATTAAATCGCTTTTACAAGCCGGGATATCGAGTGCAATTATAAAATGAAATTAATTCGGTCGATAAAAGATGCTTAACATTCCTACGAATGCACGCGAAAGTGCAAAATTATCATCAGAGATAATCTAATCACCTAATAAGCGTTAACACATTCTCATTCTGCTTTGGTATATTCTTTTCGGTATTCACAGTGAAAATTTTTAAAATCTAACTGAAAACGCAAATTCCCCATGGAATTTTACACTGATTAAAAATACTAAATGAAATTAGAATGATAAATAATATATTGTTTACTTGTTTACTTAAACATAATGCTGCTTTTGTTCTGCCATTTTATTTTTACTTTACATTACTCATCANNATTAATTTAAATCTAAAAACATTACATTAAATTGTTGGCAGTACACACTGAAAATGAAAGATTGGTAGAGTTCATTTATTTAAAGAACAAAATTACGAGAAGTACAATTAGTAATCATTAAACCGCAGTTAGTAAAAAACATTCAACTAGAAACGGATTTATTTGTGTTCCGTGAAATTTAATTAAGTTAAATTTTACAGAGAGAGCTATTACACCGGGACATAGGGTTTGAAAGTCGATTTAAGACACTTTCAATATATC
>QDEB01031281.1:0-19749 GCA_004193795.1 Asbolus verrucosus | reverse complement strand
CCTATTTTGATCAAAATTTGTATGCAGACTGACGGCAGGAAAGTATACTTTTTTATACATGAAAGTGAGTACAAGATAATGCGAGTGCGCTAATATTAGGTGCAGATTCTGCACCCACATTAAAAATACTCGTGCGGAAAAAATTGATAGGACATTGGCTAATTCATTTCAAAGATCCACCAAAAATCGAACATCCACAGAATTCAAAGATCCACACATTCCAACTTCCAGGCTTTTGTCACAAATATTTCTTAAACTGTTTAAAACAATAAAAGAAAATGACTATTAGCATTCGACAATTCGCAGTATGATATAGAGATAATGGACAGGTAAGGTTTCGATACTTTTATAGTGAAAAAAAAAAAGAAAAAAAAGGTCATTATAAATGTTTACAACGCCGTAGTTAACTGTTATTCATTATATATGTATAGATTTGCCACTTCATAATTCCTGGTTTTGTGCTGGAATGCAAATTTGACATTTTTAGTTTTTAGGCAACCAAGTGACAGTGACGAACAAAATTTTGCAAAACGAAGCAATTAAAATATTAGGTCCAATATTCGAAATTTCATTTCTGACGCGTTCTTCTATATCTTCGATGTTAAGTGGTCTGTTGACATGACTTCACAAAAAAAAAATCAAGCGAAGTTACACCAGGTGACCTAGCTGGTAATTCAGTTGTTCCTCTCTATTTGCCAAGAAATGATTCTTCTAAATATTGGCGTCCAAAACGAGGTGATGCTCTGTCTCAGTGAAACCATATGGTTTCAGCTGGGATAGCCCGATTTTCGTAGTTCGGGAATATTTTTCTAAATCTGGAAACAACCTGTTGTTGCAAAAGTTGTAGATTTATTTCAGATGTCAATAATGACGAAAGGAGCGATAATGTGGTGACCAATAATATCGCACTAAATATTAATTTTTCTGGACCCTTCGTATGAACCTGGTCCATTTAATGTGAATTTGTGTCTGACCAATATCCATAATTATGGCGGTTAGCATGTTCATTTCAGCAAAAAGTCGATTCTTGAGAAAAGAGCACATAGCTGATAAAGTTTATTCTATGCATCATTGTTTTGGAAAATTCAATTCTGCGATCAAAGTCGTCTTCGCTTAATTTTTGCAGTATTTTTGTAGGAATGATACTATTCCCGTTTCATCATTGTTTGAACTGATCCACTTAATCATGTTGCGGTTCAAAATTGAATAGAAATTGCATAGAAATCTTTGGATTCTTCACTATATCTAATATAAAATTAAGTGAATTTTCATCGTTTGTAACAATTTTTGGTCGTTCAGATTTTGGACGCTTTTTACAGTTCCAGTTTCATCAAAACTTTGCAGAGTTCTTTCAGACGCTTAACCTGGAGATAGATTCTTCATGTGGACTATTTTCATTGAAAAGATATACAATTTCACCATAGCTTCGTTTTCTATCCCCTTATCCGATCATCATAAGAACTTCTATGCGCTCGATTTCACTTAAACGACGTGGCATTTATACAATAATAATTACTTAATATGGATAGTAGAATTTAGACAAACTAATAACAACAATTTTTTTTTTAATTAAGGTTGTTAATTTTTTTCTTTTTAAGTTTTGATCAAAAACTTAGCTTTGCATGTGCTACATCACTGAATATAGAAGAAAATGCTCTTTGCAAAAATGTAAAATCTGACCTATAGTGATACTTACGAAAATCAAGTTAACCTTATATCTCAAAAACAAATGAAGATATAAAACTGAAAAAATTACAAAAGAACTCAACTTCCCCTAACCTTATACCAAACCTCAAGGAACTGCGATAAACCGTTTTTAAAATATTAAACTGTTTCCATACTTTTTAGCAAACTGTATAAAAAAAAAAAACACATCCATTTCGGCGTTTGTTACGTTGTCGATACGTACAAAATTACTCTTTTCCCAATGTACTCAAAACATTCATTTATTTTTAAGCAATAAGGTTTTCACGTTAAAATTAATTTTAAAATATTACTGCCGATTTATATATCAGTTTGTGAGGCTTTGCGATCATTTCTTTTACAAAAAAGCCGAATCTATTAGATTAAATTTCATTTTAATTAATGACTCAGCACACAACTGAAAAATGATGACGTCATTTTGATCAGGTCCCCAATCACTTAGTTTTATTATGTTGAAGTTTATTGAATATTGTAATTTCTTTTTTCTTTTTGGATTTTTGTTCTATAAATGGTGTAAACTGTTGGACAAATAAATTATTATTATTAAAATAAGTTTTCATTTTGTATACAAAGATTACATCTCGGAGGCCAAAGCATGCCTAAAACGGATATGCTGCTTTCGAACGTTTCGCATATGATTTGCGATGCCACGTTTTAATTTTTTTACGAAAATTCCTAGTTTTTCTCTACGGAACAAATTTATGAACAGTTTCATGTTAATTGCTAGCAGTTTCAAATGAGATTTAAAACTAATTTAACTAACTAAAATTCAATTACGTTCCTCTCAAAGTTTTTAAAAATGTCAAAATTTTTGCTAAATCAGTTATGGAACACCAATGTAAAATGTTTTTCAAACATAAATGTTTTAAAAATATGTAAACAAGGACTTACCCTTATTTCTTCTCCACGTATCTTCTTCTTTTTGTTTAGCAGTAGTAGAAATAATATAAACTTCCTGAAAACTAGCTACAATTCTATGAAATTCACGTGTAATTAATTACTCAATACCATCAAAATTTTAAAAAAAACAAATACATTTTCTATCATGGAAATAAACACACTTGTAAAAACCTCGTGTCTAAAACTTTGTCAAACGATAATACTAAAATTAATTAAATGTGCACTGACATTCCGTGAGTAAAAGAAGTTTTGGGAGGTTACCATTCTTCTTCGGAAAAGAAGCAACATTTTCCTTCATAATGGTAGATGCAAAGGAAAAAATGCAAATTTACTTTTAAGCGACAAAAATAAGTGTCATGCTTTAGACAGTTTACATAAAAAAGCTGAAGTTCTTATAAATTGTAATTTAATGAATTCGAACATTTTCGAACAAATATTCAAACAATGTCGAAGCTAACCGGGAAAAACGCCAAATCTGTTATAAAAGATCAAATTTGCTTGTAACAGAAAACGATATACAAGAAGTTTTCTTCAACAACGTGCGCACTCGAAAATTACTATGAACTTTTAACTTTAAACCAACATTGATAGATAATTTTTAAAATCTTAATAATTACGTAACTTTTGCTTTTGTTTAATAACTTCAAAAAACAACTATATATATGCGCATTATCGCCCTTTTGATATTTTTCTTATATGTTTATAATAAGTGATCTTGTTCTAAACAATTGGGCTTATGGAAATTATTTAAAATATTATATTATGAAAAAAATGCAAACATTAATGAAATCAACTTTCGATATCGTCGACTTCTAAAACTTGTGGAAACTTGTCAAAACGTCGCGTACGCGTTTCAAACTTAATACAACACTCCTCTTTCACCAACTGATGAAAGGTAAAATTACAATAACAAAAGTAAACATGTTCAAAACTTCAAGTTTTGTTATTAATATCTGATTATGATTCTCGGTTCAAATATGAAAAGCAGTTACATTATCAATAATTTCTCTCCGGATTCCATACACACACATGAAGATTTTAAAGAAGCAGTGAATAGTGGCTATAGCAGCTATTATACTGAAATTTTCCCCTCATGGGTAACTTCAATCTTTTGCGCTTCTCTCTCAAACACTGTTCCTTTAAAATGTCACTGCCACAACGCAGAAACAGAACAGAGAGAATATTTTGAAACCAAATACTTCGGTGGTTAAAAATCTCCAGCAACTTTCGCATAGCAAATCTGTTTTTAAAACTTTCCAAAACGTGATTATTTAATTACGTGGATTTTTTTCTCGACGAGATCCCTCATAATAAAATATTCTGGGGTTGGATGTTGTAATCTGTTGGCGCTGTCATCGTCGTCCACATTGGATCTATTTTTAGTGTTTCATGTGCACAAGTTTTCGGTAATTGCGTTTTGTAGTTAATCTTGTTATTTTTGGTACAATAAGATCGTCATAAATTTTACACTTATCACATAGAAACACGATGATAATTTTTATTGCTTGTTTGTTTTTCAAATTTTGTAAACAGAATTTATATAGTACATACAGACTTCTTATATTTTTCATTTTTGTACAGGTACGCCAAAGTTTTTAAATATTGATCATCTACTATTATTACCTTCGTTAACAACGTATGTTATAATTCACCGTTATTACATTTTATGCGGTTTAAAAATCTAATGTTTTTATTAAAAATTACACATTTCGCTCAGGTTTTCCTCAGATTTCTGCACCCCATCCGTCTTACAATTTGATTTTTTCCGTTTGTCGAATATCCGAATTTTGACATAATTTAAACATGAATGAACTTCCAACAGGCAAATTCCTTGTCAAAAGCAATTTCCGATTTGATTATGCGAAAAATATAATTTCCTTTTACAACCATATGAAGCCATTAAATTAATCATCGTACGTTCCATCGAACTGTGTTGTCACATCAAGCCCGACAATTTTTACGAGATCTTCCACATTTACGTTGTTATAAAAATTCAAAATACACACACACACAAAAAAAACATTTCAAATTTGATGATTATTTACGTAATCGTGTGTGCTTTGAGTAAACAGGTTGTCGGATTCACAAAATCAGCACGGTAATTCGAAATAATATTCAGTGTCATATAAAACAGCGTTTGTCAAAAAGCAAAACAATTACAATAAAAACAACAATAACAAACGAAATGATAACAATACATAATTAATGACACGAATAAATTGCTTGTGAATAATGTGTCGGTCAAAACTTGATACTCGAATTTTGTGATCTAGATGTCGCTACAACAGTACTGAAATTAGAACAAGGTATTACAAGCGGTTTGATGCATGTTGCGACGCTGCAGCTTGGCAATATATACGATGATGGTGATTAATCAAGCCCTATTCTCTTGTAGTTGGTGAAGACGGAAGGAGGGAGCTGACAATAACATTTATAACGGCCAAAATTCCATCGGAACGGCAATAAAACCTGCAACTCAATCGGATTTTTGCTTAAATTTAAACAATCCGGGTCCGCTTTTAGCGTCACGTGATTCTTAGGCCATTCTTCCGCCGTCAACTTGATATTTTTAACGAGCCTTCGACGAAAGCCTTTCGTCCGTGACCACCTCCAATCATAAGCCGGGGGAGCTTTGGATCCGGCATCGACTACACAGCTATAAGGGGATCACGACGTCCTTAATGCTGGTGTTTTTCCTTTTTCACCGTAAGATGGAAATCCCCGGATCTTGGGTCTCTTCGTGCCCACCGTCGTTTTATTTAACTTGGGCGGCTGCGACTATTCCCCCGGCGCGACCCCAGAAAGAAGTCTGTTTGGTTAAGGAAATGGAAACTGATTATGCTCCTCCCCATTAGTCTTTATGAATCGTCGAGTTATAAAAGCGTAAAAAGGTCCTGGACCGGGGGCTAATTCGGGATTATCTTCGATCGGACCACGTTTGATGCACGTGTTCTGACTTTTTCACATTTTGGAGGACGGCACGTCCGGTTTATGAGTTGGGTGGTTACATGATGTCCTCATCAATTTTTCCGGGCAAGAATTAAACGGATGCCACCGAAAACACACTTTTCCTTCGTCCGAATTAAACTTGCCCACATCACAAAGTTGGCTGAGGCCACTCCGGCGAAAAGTTACGACTTTCCATCGGACGATTATTGCTGTCGCATCGGATAATGTGGAAAATGACGAGGTGAAGTCACCCCTACTGAACCGCCCCGCAAATTGAACCACATATTACTCGCCATCAGAGGTGTAACAACGCAAACTGAACCGGTCCCCTGCCATTAAACATTTTTAAAAAGTAAATATATGGAGCCCCGAAATACAAGATTTCAGCAAATTGTAGACCACATTGTACTAGAGAAAATTTGTTAGTCGAGAAACCGTTCATTTTAAATTGACTTTATAACCAACAGTTCTTCATTTTTCTTACTTTCATCTTTTTCCCACCTATTTTAACCATTTAATTTACGTACGGTTGTACAATTAAAAAGAAAGAACTCTTTCTGGAAATATAAACGGATTAATTTTATTTTTTCTATTACTTTCAATGGCGTTTAATAGAAATGCGGGAAACACTGTTTTGGCTTTTGGAAAATGTAAATTCAATTTGGAAATTGCAACTGGCGTCGTAAATTGAACCATTTGTAAAACACGCAAAAAAATATAATGTTAACGTAAGTATATCAACAAAGTAGTATTACTTCAATATTCATAAATATTTTGTGTACAGAGCCACTTATTTAATTTTAATTTGGTTTGTTTTCTTTGATGGTGGATCATGTTTTCTAAGAAATGGTTAATAACTTCGGCCTACTTTAGAATTTTCGCCAAGACTTTTACAATTTCTAATTCCGCCGTGTTGCCACTTGATAAAAATGAACTTTATGAGTGGTCGTGTAATTTCATCTTGGGAACTCCCTCGAGATTTTTCCAATTAAACAAAAAGCTTTGCATAGGCCACACGATTTACACACGGAACTTGAAATTTGCATACATCCAATGCCTGAGACGTCGCTATCTTCGCAACACATCCACGACGTGCAAGTGAAATTAAAAAAAAAAAAAAAAAAACACCTGTGAGCAAAGTCAGAAAATAATGGCAGTTATTTAGAACCACAAGACCGTATCCGCGAAGCAGTGAGCACACGAACAGATTTAAAAATTAAAACCGAAACAAGAGCATAATTTAAAAAAAAAACATGATAAATAATAAATGTACATTAATTATGCCACGGCACACGTTAATTAGATTCCGCTTCCATTTGTGCCTTAATTAAAAAAAATCCAGTTATAAGTTCATCGAATTAAAAAAGGATCCAGGAGACGGTCAAATGATTAATCAAACGGCTGGAATAACGCGATTATCCTGCGTCTGGACCCTAAATAAAACATACACATCAGGTGTGCACATTTCATTCTGGTTATTAGCACGCTGTCGGTGGCGTAAATTGGCCAGAATCACGATGTCCTGGACGTCGTCGAGGCGAGCTGAAACACACGTCTGCCAACATCAGAATGGAAGGCGTTTCGGTCTGCATTTAAATCAATTTAATTTGATCGCGTGTTTGGACGTGGACGCAAAAAAGTTATGGCCTCCATAAATAGTGTGTTATTATTAATAGAGAGGATACTTATCGATGCTGTGAACTTATTTATGAATATACTGCTGCCACGTTACATAGATGTCCCATCGAAAAGGTCCCCTCCGCTAACTTTTTTCTTCTTGTAGTAATTTCCATAAAAATTAAAATAGGTTTTTGATTAAATTAACGATACATTTAAAAAAGCTATTAAGAGGAAACTTACATAATCACATAAAAAATTAAAACAATTACTGAACTGAATTTGAAAAAAAGCATACGCTATATGTCATTTCTTTTTCTTGCACTAAACCTTTTGTAAATTATTCAAAAATAATGAAAATACATATAAAATCATATAAAATCTACAAAAGAGAAAATCGTGAATAAAGTATCTACAATAGCCACCAAAAGTGAAAGATCTTTAGTATTTCACGAAAAAAAAACGCTTTTGTCTAGTAACAAAGTTAAATAAAAAATAAATAAACAAAAATTAAAAAAAAAAACAATTTCATCGTTTATTATGTCGCTCGTATATAAAATTACCCTTTTGACGAATGTGCTCAAAATATTCACTTTTTTTCAAAAATAAGCTGATTATTGTGTCACAATTTATCTGATATTACTGCTACTTTATACACCAATTTAAAAAACATTGAGACCATTTTTTTTACTAAAAAGGCGAATCTAGCAGATTAAATTTAATATTAATTAAAAACAGTATACATTATTGAAAAATGTTAGACATTTTAATTAGGTTTTCCATCACCAAGGAAGTTGAAAATTAATCAATGAATTCATCTTACGATAAGTTGTTATTTGAATTATAACACAAAGGTTGCAATTCAAGGGACAAAATCGCCTTAAAACAGATTGATCCCTTTCCTAATGTGCGAAATAGTAGAAAATAAAGTCTGAAGACACAAGTTCAGTGATGAAACTTAAAAACGATTAAGGATGCTCTCAGAAACAATCCTATTGTTACTTAAAACGGTGAAAACAACAACGATATTTTTTAACAATTCCAAATGTACAGCGAAATTGATAAAAGAACTTAGTTTGAAGTGTACATTTCAAATGTGTCGATTTAAAAAGGAAGTTTTTGCGAAAAATTGAGAAGCAAAAAAAAAATCGCTATGAAACACCACATTAAACTCACTATTGAAACGGAGGGAGCTTTTGGATGGGACATACTGTAAAGTGGCAGAAGTGGCTGAAAGCTTGAACTTAAGATCGCGCAATCAACTTCTATTCAAAATTTAATGTGTGCACGGTTCCGGCGAATATTAAATATTTTGATGTTCGTATTCAGATATAAACCGCCAATTAAAACATTGCACATAAATGAGTTTGTGATCGGTGGACCGCAAATAATATAATGAATTTAATAATAACAGCCATTTATGAGGTGATGCCATTAAATGCAAATATTTCTAAAAAAAGATAGAAGCGCCAATTTGCGATTATTACAGATAAATAATTCGATAAATGGCCACGTTTACAACAATAAACTCAACGTTCCAAACGGCGAACTTTTAATAAAGTTAAACAGTGTGTAAACCGAGCACAGACAATAATATTTAAAATATAAGTGATGAATGAACGAGTCTTTGAACTCTCGCAAATCAACAAACTGTTTGCTTAATAAGCCGGCGAGTTAATAAAAAAAAGCAAAAATCCCGACGTCTGAATCCGGTTCAATTAGTTCCGGTTTATCGGTGGGCAAACATTATCATCTGTCTATATTGCAGATACGGTTAATACACTTATTGAATTTCCCAAACAGCCGTAATGTAATTTAGACACAAGCACCCTCTCGACTGTATCGAATTCGCCACCGCTCACAGCGACATTCTCCGGCATTACCAATTCGTGAATCGCCCTTAATTACGCAACCCCCGATCGAAAAATGAATCCCACCCCGTTCAACAGTTTTTCCTTGCTGCTCTCAGCTCGTGTTGTGTTAGTCCGATCTTCGTGCATCGGTTATTTTTGCGACGGGAATTGAAAAGAAAAGCACGTAAAGCAGGTTCCCGCACCCCGGATCCTCATCCGGGATTGTAGAAGAGCAAACCAAACAACGGTAAATCTCGCCTAAGCCTAAAATCGAATACGGGCTCTATCCCGCCTTAACCCCTTCGCCCCGACGGCGACGTTTCGCCCTTCCGGAAAAACTCTCGAAGCTGATGGCGACAAAGTTCTCATTTCTGTCATTTTATGCAGCCCGGGCCGAATCTTGACCAGCTCCTAATCATTCGTGCTATTCAAGCGCAAGGGATGAAGGGGTGAGTCGAGGGGGACGTGCACCTGTGGCGGCGCGTTGCCAGTCTCACCTGTGCGCGCATCAATACCTGGACGACCTGCGCATCTGTGCCCCACCGACCCCTCTTTTTGACGTCGGCAATAACAGATATCAGCCAAGAACGGTTAATATCAATACAGAAATAGAGTAAAGAGAGAGCGTGAGAAGGCCAGAGGCTCTTTCGCCCGATGCAACAACAACACTAACAACGATCATTTGTGTACATAACACGCAAGGGTATGATGGAAAACGCCCGAGCCCATAAACTCCACTACCCCTACTCATACTTCGTAAAATACACATCGCATTTTAGGCTAAATTTTTGACCACACGACAAATAAAAAAAATTACATGTGTCGGCATCTCTCTCACCAAATTAGGAGGTCTCTTCCGTAACCATATAACCGAAATTCAGCAGTCTCGTCCTGTTGCATTCAAATTAACCTGCAATTTTTGCGTCTTTATCTTTGGGTATATTTTCTGACGATTCTAAATTCTTTAATAAATACGGAATCATCATTGAATAAATTTTTGGTATATTTAAAAATTGCTTGGTTATGAATGTACCTAATTAAAGTAAACGTCACTGTTTGGTACAGTTAAAGTTTTATGAAAATGAAGAAAAATCTGTTCTCTAAATATTTTTGGAACGGTTGGAAATAATCTTACGAACACGTGTTATAATATAACTTTAATCTCATATCGATCGCATAGAACGAATTAATTTCAGTGCATGTTGTAACTGTGTTTTACTGAGAATAAACATCAGAAGTCTCCCAATAAGTTTTGTATTAATAAAGAAATACAAAATTTGCCGCCAAATAGACTGAAATCACGTAAACCATTCTGGAGCGACGAATCCTTAAAACAACCTTTTTCCACTGCGGATCACTGGAAGTCTGCTTGGGCTGAAGCTACAGTATTCAACAAAAATCTAAATATTGAAGTCCCTGGATTCAACCTGCCAAGAGCAATCTGGTGTAAATTAAATCGCCTAAGAACAGGACACGGAAATGCAACTATATGCTGTATCGATGGCACGCCATCAAGGACCCATTTTGCGAATGCGGAAAAAATCAATCAACAAACAATTCAACATATCGTAGAAGAATGTCTTCGAACTAAATTTGTACAAAGATTCGATGATATTCACCAAATTACCCCGGCTGCTCTTACTTGGTTACAAGGCTTACAAACTTAATATTTTTATTTGTACTGTTCTTCATACGAATATGTAATCACAAATCTTTCACAAATGATTTTTGACAATAGTGGTACATAGTATATTGATATATTATTATTATATTATGTTTATATTGGCTTTTTTTTCAGACAAGAAACTTAAGGTAAGACAGTAAAATAAGTTGAAAAGCAAGTGTAATATTTTTTTATTAAACGTACTCATTAAATTACATATTCCACGAATAAATGCGTAATAAAAAAACACCTGTATGTTTAAGTAAATAGTTAAGAATTAAACTCAAGAAACCAAAATAAACATTAATCGCCATACAAAAAATATGTCGATAAAAATGTTCGCGACCCTACAGCATGCCTACTAATATATCAAATTTCAAACCACCTGTATGTCATTGGATATCTGATCCGTCATCTCGGGTCATTGACGTCAACAGAAAAACAGATGGTAGTCACAGTTAAACAAACTTTTCAAATTTTTCACGGATTACTATTTCTATGATGTATTTCTATTAACACAATGACATCATGTGTCATCAATGACTCAAACAGAATTATTCATGAAATTAAACCTCGTTGTAGCACCTTACTTCTTCTACATTTTATCGAAAAATACTCTACTTGCGTTTTGCCTCATCATAAATTGTAAAAATTTGAAAGTTGCAATCACCTCCAGTTGAATTACAAAGATCCTTTTTTCTCCCTCAGGCTTAGAACGTCCTAAATTACTCAATAAAAAAATAATTAAATGTTCCATTATTTTAACATGAATGAACTTAGTATAGTAGAACTACAATTATTTTCTTTTTTTAATGTAAAAAAAAACTAAATGTTTGCCAGTTACGTTAAAGAAAAATGTTAAGAATATAAGAAAAACTTTTTTTTCTAAATTTATTTAAGATTTATAAATCCACTAAATGCAAACCTGAAAGAACTGATAAAATTTAGTGATACATTGTTGTTCTGTAATATTTAATACTATATGATAAAAAAGATGTATTAACATAATAAGAGGAGGCTAACCAAAATAGATTTTGACTTTGATTTGATTTGACTCAGATTTTGTTTCGAAAAATGTGATCTCCACTAAAAATCAAATCAGTTTTGATGCAATAATGGTGGTCGAAACTTAATTAATTGAGAACTGAATACAAGCAAAATAATGCTGTATATTTACATATTTGACTCAGGTATTAATATTGTATTTTAATAAATAGAGTAGATGTCTGAAACAACGAATTTTACACGTTGTGGTTATGACGGAGGAGAACCCTTGAATTTATTTAACTGAAATTTTTTCTTGTTGCAACATTGCTGCCAAAACAAAGGCTCTCGCCCTCGCAAACATGGCGTGTGTACAGACGCCACAATAAAACAATATCGTTATCGTTACGCAAACAGAGCAGTTAATGAATCGCATTGTACAATATTCCACCATCAATCAAAAAGGCCGCTTATATTATTCGGTCGGGAGCAAAAATGCCCGGGCAATCTTTATTATTTACACGTCCATAAACATCACCATAACCTATAAATGACACGCCGTACTGTTCAGGTAGGACATTAAGGGGGACCGGGATCGTAAAGAAAAAAATGGTGTTATACGAGATAGGTTGGAGTTTTCTTTACATGATGTAAACGACGGCCATCTGTCGCCGAGTCGACAACGGCGGGTGGTCCCCGTTTCATAATGCACCGTTGAAAAAGACAAAATTTGTATAAAATGATCCCGCTACCATTAAACACACTTGTCCCTGTGCCGTACCTGAAGTGCAATTCAGGTGTTTTGCCAATTGCGTCAAAGATTTATTTCCAAGTTTCGACAAACGTCAGACATGTTTGTTTATCTTGTTTTCTTTTTTTTTAATATACATACCGGTAATTAAACGTGATGAAGAAGGAGCGATACCAATAACAACTGCGCTGTGTCACTTGTGTTGAAACTTCGAAAATTTCTGATGAATATCAAATTAATGTGCCATTTTCTTAATAATTATAAAAATCAAAATAATAAAATTTCAACTAGTTATCAGAAATAACTTCTAACTTTTCAGTGTATGACTTTATACAAATACCAAATTAGGTTCTCATCAGAATTTCAACAACAGTTTAAACGTAAAGTACATGTTCATGCAATTTTCATATTTTTAAAGATTCGAAATTATTTTGAATGAGAAGAAAAGGAATGTTCAGTATTACCAATATAGAATTATTAAGTTTAATATTATTATAATATTACTAAGGTATATATTGTTACATACCCCTAATATTATTATTTTTTATGAAAGTTGCAAGAAATTGAAGCTCTGGAAATATTCTACAATTTCCGGTACATAAATTAACACTAGATCATCAACTTTTTGAGAAAAATTTCTTTATGTCGGCGCATCCACCAAAATTACTATAAAAAAAAATTAAGTGTGGCTCAAAATTTAAAATAATTGATCAATCTTTATGAAAGCAACACTATATTGAAAATCCATCAATATTGTACAATTTCCAGTACATTTGTTTACTTTTGTGAAAGTTTGTTTACTTTTTGTGAAAAATTCAAAATAATTGTCCAATCTTTATGAAAGTTAGACCAAATTGAAGTTCCGAAAATTTACTGCAATTTCCGGTATATAAATTCACACGAAGGTCAACCACTTGATGTCGACGCATCCAATAAAATTACAATCGTCAAAAGTTAAATGTGGTTCGTAAATCCAATAGTACGGTTTAATCTTAATGAACGTCGTATCAAGTTGAAGATCCGAAAATATTCTATAATTTCCAATACAGAAATTCACAGTCAGCTACTTTTTGAGAAAAGTTCAAAAATACAAAATAATTGTCCAATCATTATGAAAGTTGCACCAGCTCCGGCAATATTCTATCGTTTCCGGTAGATCAAACTCACACTAGATCAAAAACTTTTTGTGAAAAATTCATTTATATCAACGCAACCATAAAAGTCGTAGCTTCAAAAAATAAATGAGGCTCCAAAATCCGAAATAATTGATCAACCTTTATGAAAACTAGACCAAACTGAAGTTTCGAAATTACCGTACAATTTCTTGTATACTGTTCACACCAAGTCATCTATTTGAGAAAAATTTAAAGATTCAAAATCAATCTTTAAAAAAGGCACATGAAACAGAAGCTCCAGAAACATTGTACTATAGTACATTTATTCATTTTTGGAGAAAAATTCAAACAATAATTGTCCAATCTTTAAAAGTTGCACCAAACTAAGCTCCGGAAATATTCCACAATATACACAACGTAAACACTCATATTCGTAAGACAAAACTATTTTGATGTGCAGTTATTGCCTCGTCTCTGATTCGGACCACAGCTAGCAACCATTACGCAATTGCCAACACTCCTGAATCGCACTATACATCAAATTACACAACCTCGTCGTACGAAAAAAATTGATTAAATCTTCAGGAATCTCAAGCATCGGCTTCATAACAAACAATGACACTACACATTGTAGTGGTCTATGGGGTTAAATTGGAAATTCCTGGCGTTTAACACACAAAGACTGATCCATGGCGCCGGCCATCCCCTAATAAAGTGCGTTCGCAGCCGCACAATGCGCTTATTATGTCGAACAAAAGATTTCTGGCAAAACCGCTGGAGTATCGCAAACACTTGCAAAAAGCAGAAATGGCGGATGCGCCGGGCCAGACTATTAAGAAGTACGGCGGGGCCAACCACGTGTTGAAAATAGTCGGGCTATTAGAGCGGGAATGTTTGCGGGTAATAAATTTCGAATGGTTCGGGGCGGGTTCTTTTTTTTTATATAAATTGATATTTTATGGTCTCCGGGGCTAAAGATCTGGTTACGGGGTGGATTTGCGAGGTTGGCGCTGATCTACAGCCCGTCCATTGGTCAGATGGATGTCCACACACACACACACACGTACACACAAATTGATTTTGCCTTGTTTAGATTTATGACCTTTATTGAGATAAATTCTTGCTTTCTTACCGGCCCAAAATGTTTCCTTCTTTTTATTCCTTTATCGCGCGCCACTATACTCAGGGGTTATATTTATTTCAGAAACATGTTTTACGGCGCACTCCTTTCGCCTTAAGTATAAAATACGCAAGTGTTTTAATATTTAACCATAGCCAGCTTTATGCTCCGTCACATTCATCACTTAGCAATCGCGATTCTAACTCCATCGGACCTTCGTACAATTGCCCCTTTCTGACAAGGCAGCGCCAAAAGCATTTTTTACAACCCTGCGTCGACTTTTTGGACATTTTACTTTAATAATTACGAAAATATTAATTTATATATGAGTGTCCTGTAGGAAATGGTTGTAAACAAAGTACAAAAACTGCATTTTCTTGAATTTTAATTATTGTGATCAATTACTGAGTGATAAATGGAAACAGAAAAATACTGAAAATACTAAGAAATTTTATTGTTGTTATAGCTCTATTATCTCCCCTTAGCAACGAGATACTGAAAGTAATTTAAACAAGATTTAGAACTGGTCATGACTTAAAAACTGATGGCGAAGTCTATTCAGAATAATGTCTATACGACCTCGAGAACAATATAATTCTAAGCTGACTTCTATTAGTTTTATTAAGTCAACTTTCTTGAAGAATTGGTCCATTGTAATTAAGAGTTATTAAATATTTTGAAAAAGGTAAAAAATGACGATGTTGTTTCAAATGCACTAGGTTCAAACACATACATTTGTCAGTGTTTATATATATATATAAATTAATTATTGATTTTAGTTAACTTTTCTTGATATTATAGCTTAATTGCTACTTAACTCAATAATTTAATGTTTATAAACGTTGCAATGGCATCCCCCACTTATTTTATAATGGTATTCCATTTTATAATGCAATTAATTGTAACTGAAGATTTAACAAATCAACACAAGTATATTTCAGTAAAAATTATGAGATCATCAGCATTGTCATAATGAATAATGTAAATTTAAAAATAATAAATCTTTAATACGATATAAAAAAATTAATGGACTTCAGCCCCTACGGAACTCTAGAACTAGTAACAAATAAGGATAAATTGTAGTCGTTATTTGAAACAGATTGTTATTTATTATGTAACTATGAGAACAATAGTGTCAATGAACGATTCGAAAAGCCAAAGAAGTAGTTTTTGAATAATTAATCATTGAGTGAGCAAGTCTGTCAAAGATCTTTGAAAAATCGATATAAGCAACTTCAATTATTTTATATTTTCGATACTAACTGGGAAAAAATTGATAGCCGTAGATGAATTTTTTAGGAAAAATTCGTTTAGGTGAAAAAATCTTTGTGAAAGTAGCATCAAACTGAAGATCCGGAAATATTACAGAATTTCCGGTACATAAATTCATACGTACTACAACATTTACTTTTTGAGAAAAATTTATTTTTCGGCACATTCACACAACTTTGAAACGTGGCTCCAAAATCTTTGTAAAAGTTAGGCCAAATTGAACCTCTGGAAAAATTCAACAATTAACACCAAGAATAAATGCTTTTCGAGAAAATTTCAAAAATTCAAAATAGTTAATTATTAAATTTTTATTAAAATTGCAGCAAACTGAAGCTTCAGAAATATTCTACACTTTCGGATACATCAATTTACACCAAGCTCAACTACTTTTTGAGAATTTATATCGGCGCATCCACCAAAATTGGAACTTTCATGAATTAAATGTGTTCGATCTTTATGAAATTGCACCAAATCGAAGCTTCAAAAACATTGTAAATTTTTCCGTACATCAATAAATCAATTCACACTAGGTCAATTTTGAAATACATTCATTAATATTGGCGTATCGACCAAAATTACGATGTTCAATCTTTATGAAAGTTACATCAAACTAAAACTTCGAAAATATTCTAAAATATTCGGTACATAAATTTATACTAAATCAACCACTCGTGAGAAAAATTCATTTATTTCGGCACATCCACCAAAACTGAAAATATTCAAAAATTGAATGTTGTTCCAACATCTGATATAATTGTTCAGTTTTAATGAACGCTGAACCAAATTGAAGCTTCGGAAAAATTCTGGACTTTTTGAAAGAAAAAAAAATGTGTCAGCACACAGTCCAACTGCAATTTTATAATGAACATATTGCAAGGGATGGTCTCCACGTATAATAAATATAATAATGATGTAAAATGTAAAAGAGTTCCATAACAAAGTAATTGTGAAGGTGGTGAACGAACTAAAATGGACTTTTATTCTTATTATAAATATATTATCATTTCAATAAAGATTGATACATAATAATAACTATTTTGTTTACGGAAATGAATATAGGTATTTATGTATTATTCATAAAAAATTCTCATTATCATATCGGTAGCACGGAACACGTATCTTCGTAAAACATTATTTCGAATGGCTTCCAAATGGTTAAATAATTTATTAGATTTTACTTTTCAATTACAGTAGTGCCTCCTTAATCCGAACGTCCACTGGTTCGGATATTTCAATAAACCGGACTGACTTTTCTGTACATTATGCACCTTGCAATCCGAATTTTGTAAGTTTCAGTAATCCGAACTTCGACGATTCATTTAGTTTAACAGGACTTTTTTGGAAACTGCTTCCAGACAAAACAGTAGTGGATTCCAGTGAAAAAACCTGGTAGAAAAACTATGAAAGAAAGAATAACCTTCTTGTTGTGTACGAACAATGATGGTTCACATACAATAAAACCTCTAATATAGGAAAATTGAAAAATCCTAAAGCATTTAAAAATGTAGAATTACCCCTCGATTATAAATCTTCCAGAAATGTTTGGATGACCTCAGACATCTTTTGAGATTAGCTGCACAATGCTTTCGTTAAACAAGTAAGAAGCTTCCAGAGGGCCCAAAATATGAATGAAAAAGCGTTGTTATAACGCTACATGCCATGCATCAGAAGAAAAAATAGTTACCGACAACGGAGAATTCACAATTATGTATTTACCACCAAATACAACTGCTGTTCTGGAACCTATGAATCAAAATGTTATTCAGTTAACTAAATTAGCTTATTGAAAAAGTTTACTCTTATTTTCTCCGGAAAACAACATTTCTAAATGTATAAAAAAATCCATCAGTTTACGAGACATTGCTTTCTGGCTTTTTAATTCATGGCAGTGTTTCATCCATCACAGTAGCAAAATCATGGAGAAAGATTCTTAATTCTAAAACTGTTTATCTGACAGTTTTAGAATATTAAAACCATTAACAGGAGCAGAAGAACAGACCTGGATTCGTGGTGATGAATATTTGCTACGAATAAAAGAAAGCTCTCAAACTCAGTCGGATGACGACGTTGAAAGTGAACAAGAAGCAAAAAAAAAAAACAGTTAAAAACGAAGAAGCAAAAAAAAAACAGTTAAAAACGAAGAAGCAGTAAACTGTTCCAAAACTGCTTTAGAATAGGCCAAAGAAAATGACGTTCTGGCAGTAAATATTATAGTTCTATAAAGACTGAAAAAACAAGCAATCTTCATGAAAAACGAAAAACTGCACCAAATAAAAAATACCAACTTTTCACAACCAAATATTATTGATTCATTTACATAATTAATTACAATGTACTCCTACTTTTTTATGCATTGTTGAAACATAATATAATTTTACAGTTACTTTGATAAGAATGTATATTTTGTTAATAAATACATTTACGTAATTTCTATCTGTTTTTACTTTCTATATCTTGATAGCTTCAATTATCCGGATTTTTTGATAGTGTGGATGCGCCCGGTTTTAATTGGTCCGGATTAACGAGGCACTACTTTATACCAAATTTTGAATCTTCAAAGTCAGATGGTGGGGCGCTACCACATGGTTTGGTTTCAGTTCTGATTCATTAAAAATATTTTGGAAAAATTCTGCAAATTTATTCGAAAAATACAAGGGCCCAATTCAAAATTAGTATTCTCTAACTGTGCAGTTTCCTAGCACAGATAAATTGATGGAAGTGGATTTTACGAAAATTTGGGTTTAATTTCCGATACACGATTTCTTTTTCGAATGAGTCACAAACCTTCATTATCACCGACGATTCCTGCACGCCCCTCGGCGCGGCCCCTGCTCCCCACCACCACGAAACCCATTACGGCCGACGTATAAAATTCAAAAATGCGTCTCGCAAAGACGGCACGTAATAAAATGGGAAAACATGAATAATTTAGGCGGCCTGAAAAGGTGATGGGCAACAAGATAAATACGGCACGTCATAAAAACAAAAAACAGTCATATTTCTGCGGGGGCGGCGAGCGCGGCCGATTCCCCGGCGGCGCCAGGGAACGGTTTCGAGTTCGTTAGGATCAGCGGGGATTTCAAATTACGGACAATTTAGTGCACGGTGCCTTATGCGCCCTACGAGGCCGATAGCTCAGCGCTTATGGCGGCCCGCCAGGACCGCTTGAGAACACCTCCGGAACCGGTCCAGGTGCGAACTCTTCGGCCTCTTTGATTTACGCCGCGGTCAGCGTCTTGATTAACGCCCGATTAATCGGAATTAACTGAGTTCGCGCCGTTTGCGACTCCTTCAGAGTCGAAACGCGACTGTGTAAATACCCTCCGATTGCCCGTGCAAACTTTGCACGAATAAATTAGCGGGGCGGGATGGCGCCGCAGGATTTATTAATTCGTCCCGGGGAGCGTGCCTCGTCCTCGCCCCGACGCATTAATATCAATTATTAACATTTTTGTGTGGACACGGCAGTTCTGAATTTTGCAGATGACCAGTGAAATCGAACCTCGCGCTCACCCCCTTCATGCAAACAACCATCGATTATCCGCCTCATACAATTCGGAACAAAGAGGCGTTGCGCCTTAGTAGGACATGCTGCAGCCCCGACACATGTAGTCAATGTTTTTAGTGTACAATGAGGAATTGCTCCATCTTGTTGAAAGTAACCCTGTTGCATCTCGTCGTCGTGCAATTCTTCAAAAAAATTGCAATATTGCAGCATTGATGTTATCTTAAAATAAAAAGCATTAATGCAAACTTGGATTTTGAGAAAATTTAATTATATTGAAAAAATATTGGCCCAATTATCCTCCGTCCACTAATAG
>QDEB01031269.1:0-24790 GCA_004193795.1 Asbolus verrucosus | reverse complement strand
ATAATGAAGGGGGGCTGTGCACCCCCCACAACCCTTTGAGCTATATTGCCCATTAACGAACTTAGATCTAACAATTTGACAAAGAATCCGTACACAAAATTTGAACTCGATAGGTCAAACCGTTCTCACGCTGTCGGTGTGATGTCCTAGAGGACCAGCGAGCGATCAAGCGAGTCACATGGACAAGATCAATAGCGCTCCTCGCTAATACTCGTGCGCTAAAAAAACTTAATCAAAGACCTATGAAAACAGAATTCGTCAGAATTTTAATTGAGTATTTTCAGACTGCCTCGTAACTCACACAGTTTACTGTCTATTTTTTAAAACATGGGTTCATGCCCACTTTTTTTGTATTACTTCACTTTGTATCTACAGCGTATCACAAAATTTGTTGAATTGCTTTAAACCGTAGGCAAATTGAAGGCTAAGGAAGGGTGTATTCTGCATGGCTCTATAATCAATATTTCAATGGAGTTAAATGATATGGGATGAACAAAAAAATTATGGTTTAGAAAGATATCACACCACAAATAAATTATTTTGTAGATGCCATATAAGAAAATATTCAAGGCATTTGTTAACCCTATTTTCATTTATTTGATCGATTTCTAACTATTATAGCTGCTATTAATAAAAACATATTAGTGTCTAGAGACAACATAATTACGAAATAAATTTAATAATTCTTATGACTGATTAGCATGCGATATCGATCCATTTATATTGGAAATAATATTATGTTTAATTTAGAAGGTCTATTATTGTCTGTTTTGTCCCCCATCCCCGCCTTTAATAAATCGTTCAAGCGTTTGAAACTATAAATTTCAAGAAATAAGCAAGTAGAATTGAATTATCCATCTTTCCTAATGGGGTCATAAATGATCTACCATTAAAACTTATTTCATTACGTATCTATTGCACGGTGCCACAAATATAATGGAAACAAACAAAAAGTTATGTAACTGAAATTAACAAATAATTTATTAGATTAATTTACTAAATTAATTTACTATTAATTTATTACAAAGTTCAATTTTTTTGTTTGTACACTTATCACCTTTCAATAAATAGATATATTTTGTTTTAGGATTGACGAGACTGTGGATTTTTTTGTGTAAACGAATGTGCGAATCTCTTTACTCTTAACTCATCGAGATCTTAAAAAAAAAGAATTAAATGCCTAAAGGCTGTACCAGACTCTTACGTACTGATGAAACAAAGCAACTCGAATCCGTCTCCGTTGTGCCAATTTTCGACATTAAGTCTAGTATCCAGTAGTCTTGACTGTTCGAGAAGAACTCTAGATCACCTCTCAGTAATTATTTATTTTCGTAAATAACACAATTTGGTATGATATACATTTCTATCACAAATATACTTCATCACGAGAATGCTTTATTCACAAGTATCGCACGAAAATGTTTATAATAAAAACAAATTAACGGCTTGTATTTTATATGAAATTTGGGAAACAATATTTATTTAATCTCATACATCAAAAGACGTCATCATCCAGTTACATCGTCTCATTTCTTCGGAAATTGTATGTTGTATAGGGGCTGAGTAAAGAAGAAACTTTAAAGCGATCATCTTTAGACTCTAATAGAGAGATATTCTGAGCAAAGTTGTTCCCTTAAAATGGAGTTCCAGGTCTGCTAAAAAAAAACTAAAAAATTACTGTGAATGACATAAATTTTCAACAGCTGTAGTTAATCGCTTATAAAATCGACTTAAAAAAGTGGTCAGCTTATTTAAAAATTCACCCTAACATAATTTTGTATACATTACTTTCACTGGAAAATTAAATCCGGAATAATAATTTTCTTTCTTTTGCAAAATATATGCAACAGAGATTTCTTTATATCATGTCATTCTTTGAATTCCATCAATCAAACACGGTTTAGATATACAGGTCGCTAAATAGTACGGAAACAGTTAAATATTTTGAAAACGGTTTACCGGAGTTCTTTAAGATTTGATATAAGGTTACGGGATGTTGGAATCACCTGTAATTTTTTAAATTTTATATCTTCATTTGTTTTTGAGATACAAGGATAACTTCATTTTTTTTAAATACCACCACAGGTCAAATTTTACATTTTTGAAATGTATGAATTCGGTAATATATCACATCCATATCACAAGCTGAATTAAAAAAATAAATAAAACTTAGTTATTTTTGAAAATTCTTCTCGTTAGTATGTTAAAGTTGTCCTATACACTTTAAGCAATTAATTATTGTAAAAGTCCCACCTTTAAATGAAACCGAGCGCATAGAAGTTCTTATGATGATCGCAAATGGAGTTCGAAGATGAAGCTATGCTAAAGTTGTAGATCTTCAATGAAAATCATCCAAATCGAGAACCTATCTCCAGGTCAATCGTCTCAAAAACTTTGCAAAGGTTTAATTAAACTGGAACTCTTACAGAGCGTCCGACATCTGGACGACCAAAAATTGTTACAAACGATGAAAATTCACTAGGTCTTATGTTAGATGTAATAGAAAATCCAAACACTTGGGTGCAGCAGTTGGCTTTGAACCACATGATGAATAAGGGATCAATTCAAAAAATAATAAAACGCAAAAAATATCGTCCCTACAAAATTAAGTGAAGACGATTTTAATCGCAGAATTGAATTTTGTGAAACAATGAGGCATAGGATAAACTAGGACGACAACTTCATCAACCTTGTGCTCTCGGAAATCCATATTAGATGGAGCAGGTTCATATGCAGCGTCCACAAAAAATTAATGTTTAATGTGGCATTGTTGGTCACCATATTATCATTATTAATGGCAATTTGACATCTAAAAGATATCTACAACTTTTGCAACAACAAATTGTTCCCAGACTTAATAAATATTCCCATTCTACACAAATCAGACGGGCTATCCTACCTATCAGTATATAAATATTGATCAATTACATTATTGCGAAAAGGTATGTAATTGTGTCATCGATAAATATACTTCTTTACTCTATATCTTCTGTAAAAAATTTCAATACCAGTCAAACTGTTAATTTATGTTGAATTAAATTTATCAAGCCACACTGTATAGATGTTTTCGTTTCAGCAACTACATAACAAAATGTATTGATTTATTGATTAATTGCAGTTCATAACAGTAATTACACCCAAACAGTAGTATTTACATAGTAACTTCTGAAATATTTAAAATCATTTTATTCTGAACTCTGACTTGAATTTTACATAAAATAATAATTAGTAAATACTTAACTATAGGTTCATAATTGATAACTGAAACTGGTTTCTTATCTTATTTTTAGAAAATCATGAAATATGTATGAGTGTATTAGTTTATTACGCATAAAACACTTTCACAATAATAGATCAATATAATGTATATAATGTGGAGTTAAAAATTCTTATTAAACATATAAGCGTTTCCACAATTAATGCTCAGTAATATTTCAGAAAATGTTTGAAACTAACCCACTAATCATCTTGTTTTGGTATAATTTTTGGTTTCACAAGGAAACAAATATTTATGTTTATAATTAGTTATCTGTGAAAGTTCTAAACAAAGTCATTAAAACCACAAAATTTACGTCTCTTCGGGTAGCATATGTTTTACGTTTTGACTTTCACAGATTGCCTATTATTTGGAACACTCGCAACATGAGAAGTGGACGGCACACGTAATTTGCTAAAGGTCACGTTTCGCTGAAGCGTCAAAAAGTGGCTGTCACATGGTTTATTAAAATCCCTGTCCACTTCTCATATTACAAATAATCTCGAAGATGATACAAGGACGTATGTTCTGAGTTCCTCTAATAGATAAGGATTGTGATTCAATACAGATGTGTATGTCTGTTTGTGCGAAGTTAAATGGAATGTTTTGCTGATCTCCATGTTTTCAGTGGAAATAAACAAATTCATTATTTAATGGAAATACTGTTTTTAGGTACTTAATAACTTTCTTAAGACTTGTACTTATTTATCTTGTTTTATTCTGACACAAACCGAATAAAAAAAAACATGTTTGCCAAAATTATTCATGAACAACTAACCGGCTTTAAAATAATAATATACTATAATAATTTAATCACAAATCAGTAATAATATCAATACACACCAAATAGTTCTTTGGAAAACTATAATTATAAACTCTATTGGGACAGAACTGTTTTTTAATAGATATACATATCGTCATCCAGAAACCCGATATTTATTTGACAACCAACAGGCATTTCTCTTACATATTGTTGTGACAAATTCAAACAATCTCTTACAGATCAACAACACAAAAACTGACAAATATTTACAACTTTCTGTTGCAACTGAAAATGTGTGGAATCTGGAAAAAAATCAATTTTACCGTTAATTATTTCAACTATGGGTATAGTACCCAAATCTCTGATTAGTAACATGAACACCTTAAATATAAAAGAAAATTTTTATTGTTGACATTCAAAAAGCGATATTATTATACACATGTCATATAGACAGAAAATTTCTTAACATTGGTCAAATATTGAACATGGTGATAAATTACAGCAAAATGATAATTATAATGCGGCGAAGGTGGTGGTGGGTTTAAAGAATAATTACAAATAATAAACAGAGAAGTGAACTAGTAGCAATCTGTGAAAACGAAAAGCCCTGTTACATCATCAACACTACAGTTCGTAATTCAAACTAATCTAAATATATTACAACTTGGAGCAAAATTATATATTTAAACAAAATGTGATAATGTGCATATAACCATAACTGGAAAAATGTAAGAACAAACGATAATCACTTTGGAGGCTTTGAAAATTTAGTTAGTCTTCACATCTATTTAGTAATGATATCTGTGATGGTAAAACCACCGACATGGTTGTCATGCCAAGGAATGTGTGTTGGAATTTCTTATCTGCAATATGTAATACATAATGGTATTCTATATTTAAAAAAAAAAATAGGAAAACAAAACTTTACTACACATTGTGTAGTTTTAATAATAATTTCTTCCAAAATTTAGCTATGGCAATCGGAAAAGGACAAGCCAGTCATAAAATTGATTTTATTCTGTCCAATTGTATATTTAAAAACTAAATGTATATCTCGCTAACCACAACACCTGAACAAAGGTTTCCTAATGATATGTTGTTTTGTTGTTTTCTTAGGGCCTTTCTCATTCAGAGTTTACTAGTAAATTTAATTGTTTCACAGTTCAGAATGGACAATTAACAACCATTTATTTGATGTTCAACTATCGTTGACTATTTCAGTAAAATTTTGTACTTCCTTCCATTTACTCTTATCCAATTTGCGTTATATCTTTAATATATCATCCTCGGTTGACGTTTAATTTATTAGCAATAAAATATCAAATTTCGATAAGTAAAATAATACTTCTATAAACCGATTGGTGAAAATGAATATAACATCAATCAAACAAATGAAATTATTTATAAATATAGTGAAAATTATAACGAATTTAATAGCATGACTCATAATATGTTTGTTATTATTCTAATAATTATTATTTCTTAAATTTTTTTCTTAGTTTGATATTCAATAATGTTTAATAAAAGTAAATAATCTTTTTTGAACCATTTGTACTTTATCATAGACAGTTTCATAGTTTCAGTATTTGTTATGATTCCAAACGGTAAGAGGTGGTTATAAAGCTGCTAATATAAAATATGTAAATTGAGGTGAATTATTTTATTGTATTTCATTAAAAGTTACTTCAACAATGTTTAAGCTAAGTTTATTGTTGTAAATTTAAATTTGCGAATTAAAAACAGTTCTTTCAAGTTTAACATAAATCCAAGCCTTTCTGAAAATTTTAGCATACATAATTTACTAGGTTTACTGGAAAGTTGATGGTTAATATACCTTAATATACCTTCACCAAAACATTTATTTAAGTTTGAAAAGAAATATTTCAAATATATATAATTAGAGAATAAATAAAACAAAACTACTTGGATTTACCTGTAAATCTTAACATTACTGTCTTGATGTATGTACAGGGATTTGACTTAATTAATTTTCACAATTGTTACAAACATGGACTCAGATTATTAATTTGTTAATGAAGCTGTTAATATTTCGCAGAGTTGACGACAATCATCTATTTCTGAAGATTTAATTATGGATATTGTATATATGTAAACTGACACGAACCGTAATTTATGGCAAGGAAACAATCTGGAGATAGTACTAACGCGTGGTTTTATGGCCCGCCGAGCTTCAATTTTACCCAAGTGCATATATCCGAGTTCCGTTGTCATCTTGTATATGTTAACAATTCAGATTGCATGTTTTATCACTATACACTGTTTAGTTGCCTGATGCATTTTACAAATCTAGATTTGTCAACCTGAAGGTTTTGATGTTTGATGGATGAACAAACAGGTCATCTGTTTAAATCATTACAACAATCAACTTTCCAGTGAAATATAATCGAAAGTATTTATTTTTTCATTATAATTTTGGGTACTTAAATGGCAGTTGAGATTATATATGGGTATTCTGTAAGTGGCGGAATTTGACCATTTTTCAAGTTTCTTTTGGTTGGAATTCTGCAAAGCACGCTCGTAATTAGACATGAGTAATGGCGTTTTGCATTTACATGTCTCTCGGTTCTAAAAAAAGAGTAACTGCAGGAAACTCCGAGAAGTTAACGTGCACCTAACGTTCGCAGATGATTAAATCCGTAATATCGCAGGATACGATTATTGTAATCTAACAACATGAAGTTGTGTAATTAAATTTATGATATGTATGTGTCGTGCGGTAATTAGAAGTGAACTTCACTGGGTGTTGCCGACGATGTTATTGCTGCCATTAAGGAACGTACGTATAGGAGAAAATGAATACGTTTTAATAATTTGTTAGGCTTTCATAGTAATATTTCTATAGGCTCTGCAAACCTGTGTAATCATGTGGTAATACTGTTGCCTTTAATTATGCATAACTACGTGCTAGGGACGTTAGTGGTTCAATGCTTCAAAAACAATCTTCTGTGGGTACGAATGCCTAATATTCTGTTCTATTCAACCGGCGATCGCTATTATTCTACTATCGCATTTTAATAATATCCTTTGCAAATAAATAATGGATGAAATTTTAATTAAAAAACAACAAATAATTGATTAAGATTATCGTAAAAAGAGTTCTGCTTCATATTCGACGCCTGGAAAAGCACACTTCTGCATCAATTCGGAGCTAATTCTGATCTAATAGTCATTTTCTTCTCTATTTGAATCTTTTCAATTAAAAGCACAAGCCGATTTGGTTAAGATTTGTTAATTATAGCAATGTTCGTCCTATGTTTTGTTGATGACATCATTAAATTTAAGTTATAACAATTATTTGCTGACTTATGTTAATAATATCAAGGTGTCCCAAGACTAAAGGCACCTTAATTATTTCAGAGGCCAATGAAAATTCAGTAATGAAAATACGCTTTAACCTTTTACCTTTTTCTTATATTTATTGCAAATAAAATTTCAAAAACTGTGGTGTTCAACTTAAAGTTGACAGGATAAGTTAGTTTAAAATTGTCATCATGATAAAAATAATTTTTAGGATAGATGATATTATTCTGTAAGGAAATTGGATAAAGTTTTTTTTTTTTGCTGTAACTTATTGACAATTTCTGTTTTTCACAATTTACCACTTTTGCTTAAAAATAGAAGCTTCGTTGTGAAATATCTTAAAAAAATCACAGATGCATCTTACAAACACTTTTTGGAGCCCCTTTAGATCCCCGTTTTATTTTTTTTTTAAACCTTCATTACTTTCCAAGATCTTATTTCTGCTTTTCATCTGTTACACGGTCAGTTATTAAAATTTCGTGATCTACTGTATCACTTATTGATAAAGTATTTATAGAATTCACCGGTGGATATGATTATTTTTTACTATTACAATTTTCTATTTAAAAAATATTTTTTTTAGATTAGTCATTTGATTGTGATGTTGGATTTCAATTTCCGCCATGTTCACGCGGTAAAGTAAACCGTTCAATAGCCGATTTCGTGCGGTGGTTATTGAATTTTGTATAAAAAAAGTTCTGAGTTTAATATTAATATTTTATATACCAGATTTGATCCATTCACTAACTCCAAAAAGAAATGCCTCAATAATGGAATACCATATGTTAATCTTTTTTTTATTAAATTTTACAACAGATTAGCAGAATGAATTTTGGAGAATTCAGTCACTAAATAGATTTTAGTCTACCCGCTACCTCCTGTATTGTCCATTCCACCATAAAAGTGATAAGGCTAAACAAAAACCATAGAACTCATTATTACAAGATGTATTTTCACAATTTTACTTCCACAATGGTAAAGTAAACAGTAGTTGAATATACTGTTTTGTAAGAGTAATAAATGACAATAAGCACTAGTGCATGCACAAAAATTCTCAGATTACGGAATTCTGCCGAAAATTTTGGCATAATGCTCGCTTCCATCAGCTGCACATCAAAATGAAAAGATAGGTATGTAAAACAACGATTCGATATGGGCCACTATACAAAATGGTGCTTTTCGACCTTTGGTGTTTTACAACAAAATATTTTTCCTACATCAAAATTCTATGTTCGTACATTTCTTCCACATGCTACTAAAAACCAAGCTAATTTATCTCCCTCTATAAAATAACATTGCAACAAGATATGTATACAAGTGGAAAATGACAGTTCTAAGAATTCTGGAATATCTGTCATCTCTTTCAAATTACGAAATATTTTCAAATGACGGAGTTATGACATCACTATTAATTTTTATGGAATGTTACATTTTGAATGCAGTAATTTTATAAAGTTTTGTCTTCTTTTTTACAAGTTACAATTTTTAAACTGTTAATGAATACTTACATATTAAACACCAAGACAAGTGTTTTTATTAAAGATACAAGAATTAATCAGATAACTTTTTATTTCTCTCTATTCAATTTAATTTTCAAAAGTGATACTAGTATTTACTTTTGTTTTTTTTTTTATTATACCAGTCTACAACAAATATTCCCTCTTATTTTTTTAAATCAATTTATTCCATAAACCGTTTTTTTGTAAGATTTAATTTTCAATCAAATGTAAGGCATTATGTTCTAAAATAAATAATAACATATATACAGGAAGATAGGCCATCATTTTCCAACTTTGTAAAATAAATTTTTGATGCTTGAACCTTTCATCGGTAGCGATATTTTTGTTCGATTATTAAAAAATTAAAATTTTTGGCGAACTCTATAATAACTTACTTGCAACAGTAACGTGCCAGACAAAATTTCCATTTATAAATTTAAACCATGACACCTACTTATTGCCGTTGGTACAATTTCAACTTTTTAAAATTACGTACTGCTTAAAATAAGAATACTTTATCTTCTTTTCTGTAAATTTTACAGAGATGTTTCAAACGTTTCAATCCCATGAATGATTTTAGCTATGTATGTCAAGTTGTAATGCCTGCAATTATACGAACTTTAGCCGATTTTACACAGTGAATTGATTTATAGTATTCAAACATGATTTATACTTATATTCATAAGGTGTGGTAAATATTTGAACCTGCGATAGGTCTCTATATACAGGCTCATAAAAAATTAGAAAAAAATTCTCTTGTCAACGATGTCAGCGAAATATTATTTTAAAATTATCCTATAAGTTGTTTGAGAACTGCACGAATAAATAAAAAGAAACAATAAACGCGCTATTATCAACAGCCACAGCAAAAGAGTGTTTTGATATGTTACGTCTTGCATTTGATTTAATTGTGTGCTATTAGGTAAAAGTTAAGGGCGCATGCAATTATTAATAAATAATGACTGCTTTTACCAAAAACTGAGATGGTTATATATAACTATAGCGAGAATTTAGAAATGCGCTAAAGGCACGGGTGTGTACCAGGGAAATTTTACTAGACGATATTTACTACACACGAGAACCATGCAACATCTGCATCATCACAGTTCTTTTAAAATTGATACAAATAATATGGGTTCCTCACAAAGTGATTACAACTATAAACAGAGGTAGAAGTTTTGGATCCCATGGAAGCAACTCCAAGTGTAACCACAAGATGACTTGTTCTGCAAACAGGACTCTCAGTCTATGGTTCGGAGAATTTTAAACGAGCAAGGTTTGCATCCGTCCAAGTGTTAAAATCAGATCTTCCGTCATCGAGTGCAATTTTATGAGTGGCTTCTCAATAAACACAACACCGATGCCCAGAGGATAACGAAACTGTTGGTCACTGATAAAGTGGGATTTACTCGTAAGAGTGCTCATAATTTCCATAATGTTCATATATGGGATGATGAAAATTCGCACGTGGCTCAAGAAAGAAATTTTCAAGAAAAGTTTTCAATAAATGTATGGGTTGCCATCGTCGGTGATAACTTGGTTGGTCTTCATGGGTTATCTTAGCGATTGACTGTTGAAGACTACTTAATTCGGTAAATGCCAAGAATTTTTAACATAGTCCGTGATTCGCTATTTGGTCGAGCTCATGCTTGTATTGATAACAAAGGGCGTCATTTAGATCAACTTTTTTTTTGCAGACTTTCGCTTTCACATCGCTACATACCTACAAATTTATTACATAGTTTTTTTTTGTTGTTGTGTACCATTTCTTTGTTCACAACGGCGACTACTTCAGTGACTATCAAAAGTCTTTCTGATTGTATTAATTTTGTATTTTCACGGTAGACTCTCGCAAATTCATAAAAATAACGTACTTCATAAGCACATTCGCGGATTTAAATATTTCCCACACCTCATGAATCTGTCTGTATAGTTGCATGATATTTATTTCTCGTGACATCAACAATTATGCTATATTAAAAGTAAGGTTACTGAAATTGGTTTGTAATTTTAGGGGCCAAATTTTTAAATAAATTAATTATTGAATAACTGTGAAATATTATGACAAAACTGTTTTAAGTAGATATAAAGCAGTTTTTCAATTACATGGTTGGATCCCTTTTAAAACGAAACTTTCTATCTAATTAGACAAGGAACATGATGCAGCATATAGCCCGCCATCTCCATTAACAATTAACTTCGTAGCTACCTGCATTTCTGCTTACTGACCACGTATAACTTATTTAATATACAAAAAAACGGTGCCAGTGTATTAGCAATGGCAAATGTTCATATTTATTTTCATTATTATTTCTGACTCTTAATTGAAAGAGGAGTTTGATGCAGTGATAAAATTTGATCGGCAATTCAAACAGCGTAGATTAATATAAAAAGATCAAAGCATATTCATTATTATTAATCAGCTCTGCCTGTCAATATCAGAATTGGTCCAATAAGTCAGGTGTTACATGATTTTCGACATTTAACCTTAATCTGCAAATTTCAAATAGGGTCAGCTCGGGTTATATCAGATATTTTTAATCAGATTAGTTCAGGTTAACTTTCTAAATGTTGGAAAATCGTCTTATTAGATATTGAACTATCTTGGGCTAGATCTGTCGGTGGTAAATCGGATCATATTTGGAGGTGTCAGATCGATATCTCAAACTATTTTCGAGAAAATTAGGTTTTTCTTTGGAAATTTTTGGCTACTAATTGCTCAAGCGCGGGCAGAGGAAATGCAAAATTTAGAAAATGGACAATAATTTTGTTAGACTACTATAATAAATTCTTTTATTCTCTGCCCTCAATGACAAAAAAAATACCTTGAAAATTGTGGCAAAATGTCAAATATATTAACATGTTGGCGATTTTATCACTAATTTTGTGCCTTGGTAGACATAATTCATCTAATTGCTATGTTTTATTCAACTGGTGATATAACTGCAATCGAAGATCTGACTAAATCGTAACGCATTGGTTTGCTGGCATTTCTTCATTCATTAGAAATAGATGGTTTTGATAGTGAAGCTCCTCGAATTAACTCAGTGGCCTCGTTTCAAATATATACGTGAATTTTGACTCCATTTTACTGCTGATTAACGTTTCTGGCCAACAACGATGGTAGTGCAGTGATGACATCGTTGACTCCTACGACGTTCATGAAAATCGTGGTAGCAGTTATGAATTCTTTAACGCTCGCATAAGTTAGGGTTCCCTTAAAATGAACAGGATATTGAGTGAAATTCCGCACCAGTTGGTTTTCTAAATTTTGCAGGCGCGACAGTGGTTGCTGTATCAGTCATCGGAAAAGCCATGTTGCAATGCAGTCTTGGAGTGCATCGAATAGGGTTCGTATTCGAAGATTGTCGCAAAAGCTTGAGTTGGCCTGACTTAATGTGGACGTATTTATTCATCTTCCAGTTCAAATTGTTCGAGCTCCACCTCCTGACCGTTACATATTGCTGGAAAAATTATTATTTAAATTATTTTTATTTAAAAAACAAACCACAACTAAAGCTGTATTCTCATTACTTTTACGTATTTTCATGTTATATACTCAAAACTCAAAGAAAGGGTTACATGATTTCATAAATGTGGCGCCCTCTGTGTCATATTTTTATGAAAACAAACTTTTATGTGATAAACCAATAAATTGACAAGAAAATGGATCCTAAGTTTTGAGATTAACTTTTTGTAATATACGATAACTAAAATTAACAAAAACAGAATTTAAAAATAAACTGCTCAACAATTGAAATGATCCACGTCATAATTTCAACTAAAAAAATGTATGTGAGCTACTAATTCTAGAAATAAGTTTAAAGTGTTGTTTTCTGCACTAAATTTGACTTGAACAAATAAATTTTATTTTAATTTTAAAAAAAGAAAGGAACTTGAGACTTGCAAGTTGTGCAGGACCCCAGGACCCGACGTTTTGAGAAAGGTCGTCAGACCTTGATTTCATTTATTTGCAATCATAATTTAATTATGATTGTATTTAGTTCTCCACAGTTCACTCGTATTTAGTATATGTAAATATTTGGTTCTCTATAAAGGTCTCCTTTTTTATTATACGATTTAAAAAAAATCATCCTTCTACCTTGTCATGCGCACGAATTCCTTAAAACCACGACTTTTGGTGCTATTTTCCTCTACTATATTATTATCGTAGACTTATTTGAAACATGAAGTCATGATTTTGGAAAAATCACTGTCACCGTCACAATAAAAAAAAAATGTTAATTTTTAAGTAGATTATCTAAATAATAATAATTAAACGTAGGAATTTTTTTTGAAAGTGTACATCATCAAAACAATTTTTAATGAATTAAAACTTGTAACTCTTATTACATACCATTGCTTTCACACAACTTTCGCCTAAAATTCGATCTTTTATTTTTGTTTAATTTTTTTGAAACTATTATGTTTCATAGAAACCAAAAACTATTAAAATAAAATTTAATTTGTTGAGTACTTCTCAGTCGAATACCCCTTCATAAAATTTAAAATATTTTTTAGATACTTACTATAGATATAAACAAACTGCTTAAATATTTGATCCATTACCAAAGTGCAGGTAAGACGTACAATTCAGAATAAAATATGACGTTTATTCCTACTAACACTATTCTAAACAAGGATATTTACTTCTTGCTTGAAAGCTTTGATTAAAAGGCTTTACATAAATTTGATATTTTAAATATTTTCTCTTTATTGTGATAATAAATAAAGTCTTTTTATAAGATTTTATTGCCGCAAAATACACTCCGTTTCAAATAAACTACAACATTCTGTATAAGAAAGATTTTTTTTCGTTCTCATGAATAAAAACTGATTAAAATATACGTTACAATAAAAACGTCTTCGTAGATTTTTAATATTAAAAAAAAGCTTTGTGTCAGAATGACAATATTAATATCGACACTACGACTTCAGATTATCTAAATGAAAAAGTACTTTCTTCTTTTCAAATTACGGACTTTGAGAGATATCGATTTACTGAGATGAGGAAATAATTTTGCCCCTGCAAGAAATTTCTAACGTAAAATTAGGCGTTATCCTTCCACCATGCTTCGAATATGGTCTGCCAAGTTTGGAAAAGTGATAATGACGAGCTAAACGTTGCAGAATAAGCAACATGCCCAAAGATTAAAACTTCATTGAATGACACCAAGACATCTGTATGCAACTTCCAGCTCTGTTGTTGTTACAGATTCAATGCAAAAACCTCGAAGCAGCACATGGATCTTTAAATTCTGTGGATCTGTGGATTTGATTTTTGTTGGATCTTTGAAATTAATATACCTCTTGAATCAGTCATTTAACGTGGATGCAGAATCTGCATATAATATTAGCCCACTCGCAAAAGTAGACTTCCCTTTTCTCAGTTTACATACAATTTTGATCAAAATCGGTTTAAGAAATCAAATGTTGTAACTTTGCGGCTCTTTAGGCCTTAATTTTTTATGTCACATTTTTGCAAAAAATTAGATTTTCCCATCTTGAGTCTCCATATGAATCGGTTTAAGAAGTCAAAAATTGTAACGTTCCGACCTTTTGGATGTTGAGTTTCGAGGTCACATTATTGCAAAAAATACGCTCTCCTAATGTGAGTTTGCATACCGATTTTACTCAAAACCAGTTTCTAACGAATCATTACAAAGTTTCCGACCCTTACGGCCTTGATTTTTGAAATCACATTTTTACATAAAGTGGGCTTTCCTATTGCAAGTCTGCATACCAATTTTGATCAAAATCGGTCTAGGGAGTCAAAAGTTGTACTGTTTCGGCACTTTTAGCCTTGAATTTTGAAATCAGATTTTTGCAAAAAGTAGCCTATATTCCAATTTTAATCAAAATCGGTTTAAGAAGTCAAAAGTTCTACTGTTCTGACACTTTTGGCCTTGATTTTTATGATTAGGTTTTTGTAAAAAGAGGCTCTCTTATTGATTTTTAAGGTCACATTTTAACATAAAGTAGGCTGTCCTATTTCAAGACTATATACCAGTTTTGATGTAGGTTCTTATGGCTTTCTGTTTAGATTCTTATGGCTTTGATTTTCAAGGTCACCTTATGGTATGGAATGTGAGATGATAAAGATATAATGCAAATATTCATATTAAATTTCTTAAATATGATTGGGTTACTTCAGATTAGCTCAGGTCAGATCATGTTAAATCAGATTAGATCGTATAATTTTAGTCGGGTTAACTCTGAATAGCTTTTTAATTTGATGGTAGATCGTGTTATAGGGGTTGATTTAAAATGTGGTTCGATCCGTTGATGTTAAATCGAATCGAATTTGAAGGTATTAGGTCTATATCTCGTAACATTTTCGAAAAAATGCGCTAGATTGATGACGGTAAAGGCAAGGCTGAGTCAACGAATCGAACCATATCATTTTCAACTATAAATTTCGGTTTGTTTTTGCATTTACGCTGGGCAAACTTGTGTCGATACTTCTATAAAGAGCGACGAAATCTGGATTTAGTAGAAAAGCAGCATACTTTTGTAATACCACGCATTATAGTTTAAAATGTTTTAATGTGCATTCTGGAATCCATGAATGCTCAGATTTGAATTAACAATTTTGGGAAATACGCAACTACCTATGTAAAAACAATTATCGGTTATAATTTTATTTCATATTTTCTAGAATCAGCATTGATTGTTATTTTAAACTATGTTTGACAGAGAAAATTGTTAATACAAACTGAAAAAGGATTTATAGAATCTGATGTTCCAGTTGGTAAAATCCATTAAGCTGCGTTACCCCGAAATTTTGACAGTTTCTAAGGAATTACAATTTTTTGAAAATGGCTATCTCCAACAAGTTGTAGCTAACATTTTTATTATTATTTGTACTTAAAGATCGTTGGAGAAGAACATTTTACGTTCTTTCCTACGATTAAAAGAACATTAAACAATTTTTTCTGAATACCGTCTTTCCCTAAGGAAGAAGGTCGGCAACCCTAGTCTCTGGACTTGCAGCCTATTAAACGTGAATGGTAGACGTTTAAGATTATTACCTCATCCACCAAATACCCTAGAAGGCTTCTACATTCGAGATAGCCTGAATTAAGTTACTTCAGAAAACAATTAATCACCTAATTGAATGTATAATTATGAACATTACAGAATTACTAGACTTACCAGAATCATGTCATATACTACTGAAATATTTTATGGTTTAATACAAAAATGTCTTTAAATTTTTATCTTTGCTTATCTTCAGCGACACCAATATTTTGATAAAATTTCAATCTTCTCACTTCACTCTTTTCTCAGCGTCGCATTTTTTAAGATTCGAGTAAATAAATCGTCTCATATTTCTGCATTTAATACACGTAGCAAAACATACGTGCCTGTAGCAACGCAGTAAATATGAATATAATATATATTATTTTATCATTGCTTAGGATTGATTTCAGTTGGATCGTGTGGTAATGGATTTTAGCATTAAAAAACGAATTTTGACATTATCAAATTATCTGAAAGTTTACCAAAGTTATTTGACGTTTTTCGATACATTTTTACCGCGTTTTTTATTTCGAATACTGTAGTTAAAATCGTTGCTAAATGTCATTGTTAACTTCCAGTACCAGTCACTTTATGGTGTTTTTTTTTTTAATTATTTGAATTAACTGCATATGAACCGAAAAAAGAAATAATTCGCGCAATCACAGCCTTTTTTTAAGTCCTTCTCTGTAGTTTTTATTACAATAAACAACAAATGTTACCACAGTAAATGAGAAACAAACTAATTACATGGTATAATGATCAACAAATTGATTCCTTTTTTTAATAACATAGTAAAATGAAATAAAATTTTAAAATTTCTATTACATAATGAGAACATAATCATAATAACATAGATGAACTTATCGTAATTATTATTACTATTATCATTTAAAATAAATTTTCTTATCTTATATTCGTTGCACTTTTATGCGACTCATTTAATTTGAAGCGAATACTCAATAGTAAAACTGAACCTAATAATTCAAGATTTAATAATTATTAATTGAACTAAACTGGAAACTGCAAAGATCAAGTAAAGAAGAGAAAATTGAATTTTTCCTTTAAAAGCCAGCCGACTTTGTCAAAATGGATTAACAGCGAACTAATTAAAAAAGTTTAATTATTTTTTAATTGCTTTTATGTTGGATACTTTAAATAAAACTAAAACACAAAACCAGTCACTCATGTAAAATAAACTAAATTTTATTATTTGGAAACCATAATTTAATTAATTTTAGTAGACAATTCGACATAAATTTAATTGGACAGAAGCTACACGACCTCATAAATTACAGTGACCATTAATTCCAAAACTAGTTTTTCATTAATAAGATGTACACACTATATTATGCAATAAAATATGTATTGGCTAATAATGAAATTACCTGAAGCTAACGCACACATAATACCACTCTACTACAATTATCAGACAGACATCCGTAACTAAATAGGTTAATAGACCGTCAACCCTAGAACAATAATCTCTTGACACATATAGCGAAAAAAAAAATCGTAAAACTGACCGAGTTCATTTTAGAAAATGAATAAATTTGTGTTTGGATTAGAAAAATTCTTTCCATTTGTTATGTAAATTTAAATATATTTTGCATAAACATGTTCAAACTGATGGAAAAATTAAAAAGCATTTCAAAAACCCTGCAGGTATGAATCATTGAATTCTGTGGATTTTTGTTTTTTGATGGATCTTTGAAATGAATGTACCTCTAGAATCAGCCGATGTCCTATCTATTTTTAGCTCATGAGCATTTTTTAATGTAGGTGCAGAATCTGCACTCGCATTATCTCGCAGACTTTCATGTGAAAAAAAATTAACTTTACTGTTGTCAGTCTGCATACCAATTTTGATCAAAATCGGTCTAAAGAGTCAAAAGTACCTGCACTTCTGGCCTTCTGGCCTTCACTTTTGGGATCATATCTTGTAAAAAGTAAGTTCATCTGTTGTGAATTTTTGAAAAAGTTGATTCTTCTATTGTGAGCGTGTATACCAATTTTGATCACAATCGATCCCAGAAGCCAAAGTTATAAGGTTCCGGCCCTTTTACTTTTATTTGCCAATGCTTTGTTGATGAATCAATAAAGGAGTCTACCTGTAATTCCTATTAAACAATGTCAATTACCTTTTTTTTAAATTATACCGTAGATATAAAGTTTTCGGAATATTGTCTAACTTTTGTTTAATTATGTAATTTTTTTATAAAAAGATTATTAGTTATTCTTCTATTCCATATTAATCTGTTGCGTTATAAATTTTTGGAATTGTTAAACTTTTATCTTTTATATAAGTAATAATAAATAACCAATTATTAACACGAAAAACAGCTTGCTCAAAAGTTATATTTTCAATATTTATTACTTTTCCACATTAAAGTTTAAAGTTTAATTTTATGCAAAATTATTTATACGACAAAGACGGATGGTTGCTATGATTCCTTTTATATTCATTAAATCTATGTTACATTTAGTTATGCATAAACACTTGATGATGAATTAAGAATTCACATAAAGTAGATTATTATGTCAGGGTCACTTCTTAGAACCAGTTTACTGCAAAGCACTTTAAAGATTCGAGCCTGGTTTCATTCACTGCCCAACTTCACAATTTAGGTAACAATTAGGAGCAATAAAGAGAGGAACAAGGGCACTTACATGTATTACAACGGTGAAAACTAGTAAAACATTTTTGTTTGCGAGACAACCTACAAAAGCGTTACTGACTTTTAATTTATTGACCCCTGATTTATTTATTTATTGACCGCACACCACTGTCCAAATATCATCTTTAATTAAAAAATTGAGAGATGGCAAAATATTGTTTCTCATAGTAAAAGATTGAAAAAAGATATGTGACACGTTGAATCAGTAATGATCACTTTACATAAAACATTAATAATAAATAATATCAACAGTTAGAACCTATCAACTTAACATATTTAAAACTAACTACAAAGGAAAGTTTGAACATAACAAAAATTGAAAAAAATTTAAAATATTGATTAACATGACCCAAGAAGCAGTAAAACATTAAATTGAACAAACTGTAAGAACTAATGTTAATTTGTACTAAAAGAGCTGCTAAAAGCACGTAGGTACATGTAAATAAAGCAATTTAAATTTTTGTATTAACTATAGGTGTCTGTCAATATCATACTTTATGTAGATCTGACAAACTGCAATTGTGCCGGATCGAGGATTTAGAATGTACTCGTTTATTCACAAAATGGTAAGAAATGTCATAGTCACGGTTTTTAAAACTTTAAGAATGGTTTAATAAAGCAAGAATACTTTGAGTCACTCCTATTAGTCGACATGACATAACTTGTACGTAAGGTGTTTTAGGCATAAAAGAGTAGTGTATTTACATGTTTAAGATAACAATAATTATATTTGTGGCGACATAATAATTCAGCAGTTGTCTAAACCGCTTTTTTCGTTCTATTTCGTTGCGGTTTTAAAGGCGCCTGAAGGTCCTTTTCTGGAAACACGCAACAAATGAGTTTGGAGAATGTACCGTTTTGTTCTCGTCACCTCATCTTGGCTTTAATTAGTAGGAGTGCAAACATTAATTTCCAGGAGTGTGTGAGCGGTATCAAATGAAAGATTACAGCTCTGTACACTGTGTAGTTCACCCTTAATGAAAAAATAGTGCCGCTGAGAGTTTGTTGAATTAAGCCTTTCTCCTTTTTTCGCTGTTCTTCCATTTTGTCAGTTTATGAGTATATAATTATTCGAAACGACTGTATCAGAAATTTCAGGCTTTCTCCACAGGAAGAACCAAAATCATAACAACCTATCATTGAGCTACGGAATAGTGTCATTGTACCAAATGTCAGAGAGGGTAGATCGTTTGCTAAAACGATAAGAGATCCTTTCCGTGCTAAACGGAATTACCGGAAATGTGTTATTACTGTTGACCCCACCTGTGACCGTTACGCTACTTGAAACGTTTAACAGCAGGAATACCGGAACTATAAAGTGTGATTTGGTTGAAATTGCACTGTGGTTTATCGCTCTAAACCTCAGCACGCTTTTCATATCCAAACTAATTTGAAATTAAAATAATTACTCAAAATCGACTAAACAATTGCAACAATTCATATTTTCGTAAAGCTATTTTGAAATACAATTTGGTTTTAGTAGATACGATAACATTTATAAAACGGCTCTGAAGATATTTCAGACGATATCGTTAAAGTAAATGATCATCCTTCTGAAAGAAACGAATGCCGAGACATACAAATCGCTTTAAACAATTGGCCTTAAAATTTATTTTGAGGATATTTTTTAACGAAATCCTTTCTTGGCATTTGCTTAAAACACTATATATTAACGTTTTATGTTAAGGTGTTTACGAAATCAAAATTACCAGTTAAATCATTGTAATAATCTGTCACATGGGGTGATACGACAGCAGTTTTTCAGGTCATTTAACAAGTGTAAAATGTCAAAAGCCACGTAAAGGATAACAGCAAACTCCACGTATGTTTAGTACATGTTTGAGCTTTATTGCAGCCAAGCACACTTTACCGTAAAATGGTCGAGAAAACAAAGTTTTAAACCTGCACTGCATACACAACAAACATAATTGGTTGTATTTCTGCAGTATATATTCGCATTTTCGAATACCTTCCAGCAGAACTGACTCCTCATTTCTGTTTCAGATGCACCAAAAAAAGCCTATCTTATGATCGACAACAGGATTTTGGATCCCGGTAATCCCTTTATTCCCGTGAAGGAAAATGCCGATCTTACTGTGGCTTGCGTGGTGGACGAGGGCAATCCAAAACCTTCGCTTTCTTGGGAACTGAACTTGGGTTCTCTGGCTTTATTGGATGCCCCGGAGGTGCCTCTTGACGTTCTGAACATCACCGAAACAATCCGAGATCAAAAAGTTGGTGCAAGAAATGATGCGAGGCTAGCGAGGGTGCAAAGAGCTCACCATAATGCCACTTTGACCTGTTATGTACACCACATCGCACTTGAACAGCCACTCAACGCCTCAGTTCTCTTGAATGTCCAATGTGAGTACTTCTGTTCGATTTAAATGACGTTTCAGACACAAATCTCGCTGCATAAACCCTTCGCAAAATTAAATTTATTTCAGAGCTTGGATTTATTTCACTAATTTATTCGTCGAAATGAAAGTGAACTAAAATTTCTCCAGACTAGTCCAACATCCTCTTTCAAGGAGAACTAAGCTAAGATATAAATCGGCTAGTGTCGCTGGAGAGGATTGAGATGAGCTCCTTTGATTTACTAGCCTTTCTTTTAACGAAACTTTCCCATTACAATCAATATTGTCAAGGTTACTAATTTTCTAGCATATACAGGTATCCCATCGAAAAGACCCCTATCTCGAACTTTTTTTATTTATGAATCAATTTCTGTAAAGCTTAAAACACGGGGTACCAGTGGCTCTAGTTTAGAGATTGCTGACCAAGTGATTTTTTTAACTATCCCAATCCCAATCGGCAACGTAGCCGAGTAATTTACCGTTCAAATAAACAGTATACCCATAGGCTTTATACCGAATTTTCATTTTGAAAGGATTAGAAGGAATCAAAGACTATTACAAATCGCCTCCTACAAAAGTATCTTGATTTACAGTCACAACTATCTACAGTCTGTTTCAAATAAATTTGCCGGTTTGTCGTAAAATTTTTTCGTCATAAATAACAATTTGTAAGGGTTTCTTTTCTTCATCATATAGTTTTTCAAAAGTGAACAGATAAATGTATGTGCTTGAAGATCTACATATGTATATTGGACACATTATTACATTTTCATTACGTTTTATTATGTCTGTGTTTTCTATTTTAATGCAAGCTGAATAAAAATGTTCAAAAAAAATTAACGATCTTTTAAATTAAACTGCCAGCAGTTTACCATGCTGAAATATTTACAAATTTTTCTTAAATTCAGCAAACTGTTAGTAATATTTGTAAAGTTACGAATGTAGTAACTCTATTAGTTTAAGTTCCAAGTTTCATTACATCTTCATAATTAGCACATTTTTTAATAGAGATAATAAGTCTCAAATTTATTTCTTTTTGTAATAAACATAGTAAGATTATATTAAAAAAGAAAATAATAATACGCTTCAGTCTCCAGTCAACTTTAATTAAGCTTCTGCTGATATTGCTTTTTTTTAAATTTTGTGGTTTATATTAAAAATCAATAAAATTATGGATGAAAATTTGTTTAAAAATCATATTTTTAAATATTTATAGAATTAATAAACATCATCTTACTTAAAAAAAGGAAATTAAATTTTTAAATTCACTAATTTATTTTTATTATTTCCTTCTTCAACAACATTTTTCTGTATTAAAGCACATTCTTAAAACTGTACATTTATTATAAAAATATGTAACGACCCTTTAGCGAAATTAATTTGTTGATGGTTTGTTTTTGTAAAAGTCGTTGGTTGATTTAGTACTTAGTCCGACTCTCTTTCAATCTTGTTGTGTGCAAGCTTTTTAATCTAACTTTTTTTTCGTTTTTCGTAATGCCAGCATCGTTACTAACAAAATATGCTAATGGTTTTGAACTTTTAAATTAAAGTCTCTGCAAGGTTTCGAACGCACAACTAATTCTTTATTGATATAATTTCAGTTTTAATAAAACTATACAGAAAAATCACTTTTTGAATACATCTAGTTTCAATATTTTCTTTTTTTGTCAAGCACTAGTGTATGTACCTATCAAATCGATAGAAACTCTTCATTAAAAGCCTGGAAGTCGGAGCGTGTGGATCTTTAAACTCAGTGGATTTTTGAAATTGATGTACCTCTGGAATAAACCGATGTCCCATCTATTTATTTAAGCTACACCTAATATTAACGCACTTGTATTATTTTACATGCGTTTTCATATGAAAATAAGAACATATCAGTCAGTAGCACTGCTGGGTATTTCCCCTAGTATAACGTCACATCGTCTAACAAAAAACGGTATACGACAGAAGTCCGACTGAAGTAATGAAATAGCAACACAGAGTACATTTATAATTTTTAGAAACTATTTTATTCATAAAATAATTAATGAGTCTTACTTTCATTACATCTTAGTCTCGAAAGATTTAAGCAGTAACACAATTAAGCACTTGAACGGTCCTAAATAAAGATGCTAAATACGTTTACAAATATGTAAATGCATTCTTTGCACATTGTGAGATAATTCGTAACTCTGCACAAATGTACTAGGATCTTCTAAACATTATTTTAAATCTTAATAAGTCCAATACAATTTTGTTTAATTGATTTCCAAAGCTTCGGATCATTTGTGATTTTATTAAACACGCAGCACAACTCTTGGTGCTACAATGCTCGTTAACAAACTTAGACTGTAGATTTTGACAAAGAATCCGTATACAAAATTTGAACGCGATAGGTCAGTCTCAAGTCATCGATCGGATACACTGAACGAGCAAGCGAGCGAGCCTTGATCAAACACTATAGCGCCCCTCGCTAATACTCCGATGCTAAAAAGTATTTTGCAAACGTTATTTCCTAATGGGTGTAATGAGATAACACCATTTAACACTAATCAACTTATATAACTTCATCACTGTGCTCGATTTTATTAATTAATATAAATGCAGATTGTCTCAACTCTGTTATTGCTTGTACGTAAATTGAAGACTAAATATTCACATTTAACTGTGCGGCAATTATTTTTATTAATTGAGCATTTTGTGTAAAATTGTATATGTGCAGAAAACTCTGCAAACGTCGTAATTCAAAAACGAGTACTATTAATATTAGTAGATCTTAAATTGTCACTATTTCCAGAGCAATGCGCTAAATATTATTGTCCAGAGAGCATTATCTGTTTAATGTGGATTTGTGTCAGATAAAAAATAATTAAAAAGAAAGCCGTAAAGCAGCCTGTGCAACTTATACAAAACAAACTTTATAAATTTTACTTTCACTATTGAACTGCATGATTCTTCGTCTAGAATTTGGTACTTTGATCAATCCTGATACATCAACTCCGTCAGTGTCCACTTTGAACCAATAGACAATTCCAAAACCAGAAACCTCCGACAAATGAACAAAGGAAATTCTTGTGATGGATATTAATTGATCGTCTTTAATTTAAATATTGTAACTTCGCTACATATTTCAACTTCTTTAGATGTTGCAAAAATAACCGGTTTTATTTATGATTTTTTTAATTATTTAATTTATTTCGGTGTGCTCTCATACGCAGCACTTTTAAAATTTGATTATTCTATTTTTAAATTACCGTCATGTGGTATCTAATTTTTCATGTTTGCATATGAATCTTTTTTCCCTGCAATTGATGGTCCTTTGAATTATTGAAGTGAAATATAATAAGATTATGTGATTTTACAGCTGTTTCACTTTAGTAGTCCACTACATGTGGTTGTTTTGTAAATACTGCATCAAAAGTATTCATAAATAATCCAAGTAGCCGCAAAACCTTCGTAAAACAGATTCGTTTACAGGTCTGCTATTAAATATTATTTGATGCGGTACTTTACAAAACAACCACAAATGATGAATTAGTAAATAAATAATTCTATTCGGGTTGCATTATCGTTTTCCACTTACATCGGCTATACATAATTACATGATTTCATGTGACAAATTATTTTTTCTACAACCGTTAAAAAATAGTATATTATCAACCAAGGTAGAGAAGACGACTATTGAAACAATGAGGCACTGAGGCACCAAGATTAAATCCCGAGCCGCGTCGAGGGATTTAAGATGCCGAAGCTATAATAGTCTTCTCTACCGTGGTTTATATACTATTTTTTCCACTACTAGTAACTCAAATCATTTTTTTCTTCTATTTTATTGAGAATTAAAACATCATCACGAAAATCGAGTAGTACGAGTAGGTAGCCTGCATTTCAAATGGAGGTATTCTTTTGTTTTA
>QDEB01031255.1:0-64582 GCA_004193795.1 Asbolus verrucosus | reverse complement strand
TAAATCAATTTCAAAGATCTACACCACGCTCCGACATCCAGGCTTTTTAAAATCATCTGATTTTAAATAATCAATCAATAATCAAAATTTGAACGGTCTATTTATTTCATAATCCATCCCGTATAATCGAAGATTAATCAAAACCGATTCGTAATCAATTCAGTTCAGCGTTATTAATAAACACATGCAGTAAGTTTCGATTAATTTTGCATTACTATGTCCTTTGAAAGCGTCATTGATTGATTAATACACTCACTTTATCCCATTTAACGCATACAAATAGTGACAGCATTCATTCTCAAAAGACCCCTTCATTACACACCGCGTTACAAAATAATTTGATCATACTATACGAAAAGGTTTAAATATAATGTATAACAAAACAAAATTATGATAGTTTTAATTACTTTCAATAAGACATTAAAAAAAGTGCTGAATTTATGATTTTAGTTATACAATCTTGTCTGAGATTCTTGATTACTACACTCAATTATTATATTCTTTTAAGAATACAAAAAAAAAGCCTTTACAACTGTGCTATACATTTTATGTACATTGAATATAATCGAATGACCAGAAATGTCACTGAGGGCATTTACTGACATGCGGTAATGTTGAATGTAATGAGTTAGTTGATAATTCCATTATGTACAATTGTACTAACACCGAATATAACCTGTTTAATTAGCACCCGTGGATGAATCCTCAAACTTTACGCCAGCATACGTTTGAAAGCTTTCTTGTGCTAAATTCGAATATAATCCCTTATGAGTTAAGTCGTGTTTTCGTCTAATATAAACAAGTTAAATTTAAGCGTGTACATGTGAACAAAATTAAAAGTAAATATCACTGTACGATAGGTTCTTTTCTCTAAAGAAGCCCACTCTGCTGACCGATGCCGGCGCCACTGTATTTCCATTTATTCCAAAACCCATAACTTCCCATCGGAAGACTTGTCTGTCCCACTTTTCAAGCACCGACGTAACACGAAGTCACTTCACATCCAACTTAAACCCTCATTTATATTGCCAATGCGACTTTCCTGCGGTTTACCCAAACTGTAAACCAAATGATGCAATAATGGTGCCTTGACACCTTACTTTGCACAAGTATTAAGTTGTTTGAATACTCCTGGTCTTGATCGCGGAACCAGAAGTAAATTATTCAGGGCTGTTTGTCGACGCACAAAAATCCATACATATTTTTTCTTTTTTACACAAATCGCATTCACAGACCATCAGATTTTGATGTTACTACGTCTAGTCCGAAACCAAATAAAGATATCCAATTTCTGTTTCCACCACTGAATCAGATCAACAATTTCTTATTGGTTTTATCTTCAACAGTAACTCAACACCGGTGTAATATCGACGATCTGTCCCATTTATTTCTTAATACTTCTGCACCCAGCTCGCAATATGACTTCGTTCTGACTCGATTTGTCAGTTTCAAATTTTCACGTTTATTGAAGAATTGAATTTAACCTTTAGATATAAAGCTTTCGTTTTATAATATTGAGCCAATGTTCAATTTTATAATTCCATAAATGTGTTTTGTAAATAATTCAGACTGCAGTAATAATAATAATAATAATAATAATAATAATAATAATAATGGTTAGTAACATGAAATAACCGCAGTAAATATTACATTTTATGTGCTGTCAACATCTCCGCTCTCTGTTTAGATACATCTAAAACAAAGTTAAATAACAAGTTCGGAAAATCAAACCTTAACTTCGAAGTAAGCCAGAGATGAATTTATTTTCAGGGTTTCCAGAATTCAAAGAATTTCGTTCCGATATTCGGCACATGCTAAATCGAATATTTCTTTTTTTAAATGTTCTATTCCGTCATGGCTGTCAGTTCCTTACAATGCGTATATCACTGGCTGTCGCTTATCGTCCATTATTAAATTCAAAAATAACTCGAAAAATGACGTTCCGAACTTGAATGAAACAAATTATTTACAACTCGGTACATCCACCGTTTTAATAATCTAAATTAAATTTCTTTTCAAATACGAAATATTTACAAAAGTTAATTAAACAACTTGTTTCCAAACTGATTAAGTAAAGACATAAAAACCTTCGCTTAATTTGGATGGTCGGAATTCGATTATCCAGACGTTATCAAAGGTAATTTCGTTTTCCTTCCATCATCTACCTCTTGTGAGGTGTATTAAAACAAAATAACAAGAGGTATAAAAGAGGGTTTAATGGGGCCCAATATAACTATAAAATGTTTTGTAGTGTAGTGTTGATGACTTAGTTCGTGAATACTAAAAGCTTTTATGGAGGCATCTTTCTTTCTTTTATATTTAGTTGATGGGGACGGCTGAAAAAAACATTAAATATTGATTAACTTGTAGATTTCATATTTTCGCCGTCACATACAAATTCATTCGAACGTAATTTAAACACGACCATTTACTGAATAACAACGCTTTTGATGATGTTTAGTTTTAAATGTTTAATTGTTTTTGACGTTTTTTTAATATAAAACACAAGCATTTTCCCTTATTCATTAAACTTTGCATTTTTTTCATACAAAAAGTAATTGAGTTTCCACAAAACCATATTTTTCCGATTTACTTTTTACAATTTAAAAATACAATTACTGTATCGCTATAAGACAGTGAAAATTACTCAAACTTTTTATTTTCAAATAAAATATTTGTATCCCAGGAACCTGGTATACCCCTCATTATTTTTTATTTGTGAAAATATTTTAAAATTTGATATAGTTACATGGCTAATAACAATAATAAACAGTTGAACCACTGTTATCGCTAAATTGAAATAGAATTAGAAATACTTCAGGTTTAACTAGTGAAAGTCAACATATTTCAATTTGACGCACTTATATATAAAGTTCTAAATTGGACGATTGTTATTTTCATTAATTTTGTTTTAATTAATAATATATTCCAGTAATGTAGTGATAGTCTTTATTTGTTATCTAACTCATGTTAAATTTTTTGGACGACAGAAATACATTAAAACAATTTTTTCACAGTAAATCCTTTTGGTGGGTGACTGAGTTAGTTATGTTTTGCGATGGTTATAGTAACATAACCATCGTATAACTAATTTATTAATAATTAATTATCTCCGACTAAGCCGGAAGTAGCAGTAATTATCTGATTGGTCACTTTCGCTGACTGTCAAATTTAATTGATTGTGTCAGATGTAATTAAAATCAATTCATAAATTAAAAAAAGGGCGTACTCGGTTCTTAATGGATGTTTTACATGATAAAACGCTATTTTTTAAGGTAAAGATCTCCTTTTAATCTACAAAAGAAAGTTTGACATATATGTCGGTGTGTTCAAAAGTTAGTACTCTAGCTGGGGAAAAGCACCTTACGGGGAGCGTAACATATATAAAATATTCAACAATCTCACCCAAATTTGAAGGTTGGTAATACACGTAGTACGCACATATAAAGAATTTCATTTGAAAGGGAAAATATTACAACTGCTGAAATAACGAAAACCTACAAATTTCGTCTTACGTACCTACATCGTAAAAACAAATAATAGAAGCTATATTAAGTTGCTTAAATAATAAAATACATTTACCTTTTACGGTAAATTTAATCAGAAGTGATTTTTTGTGGATTTATTTTTTATCGGAATTACATACCTACTGACAGACAGGTAGACAGAAAATCTATACACTTTTAGATATTTTTAATCAATGATTCGCAAATCTGATGGCATGTCGCTTCAGTATATGTTACACACTGTTATGAAACTATATCCTCACTTTGTAATGATTAGTAATAGTATACATTTCAGTGAAAAATCACATACATTTTCATTTTTGTTCGTAATCACTGGATATACATTTCTATATAACAATATCATTTAAACTGTAGCCCAACTGTTTAATGTTATTCATGAATTATTTTACTGAATAGCATATTCAGAAATTACAACTAATTACAACAGAGAAATCACGAAAGTGATTCGAATTTTCCTCAAAACATCTAGATACATGAGTCGATTCGAATTTTCAGTCAAGGTCGCAGGAGTGTAGGTTACATCCAGACATTCTGCTACAGAGATTAACGAAGTTCATAAATGATTACATGCTTGGATATTTTCGTATTCACCACAACATTTTGCGCCATCTATGATTTAAGCATCGCACTCTCTGGCTAATGCTGCAAACGACACAGCAAACACTTCGTAATTCGAAGTAAAACAGCGACATCGATCTCCCTGAAAGCGCCCCAGGTAAACGGAATAATTCATTCATTCATTAAAAAATTTTATCAAAAATGAATCAGAAGTTTAAATAAGAATGAACAAAAAGTAATTGCTAGTCTTTAAATAAGAAATGAGAGAATACCGAAGAAGCAGTAATTGGGGAAAAACTGAAATATCTGCTTAATAATTTATACGTTCGAACACCTTAATTAACGCTTAATTAATGCTTTCAAAAGTTTTTTCACAAATTAAGAGAATTACCTTTAAATTAATTTATTTTTTTTTATTTCGTAACATTTTAATTCTGTTTATATATTTATATATATTTTTTTAATATCAATTTTATAAATTATTTGTTTTTATTTTATCAAAAGTAAAAATCCTGCTGAATTGGAAGGATTTATGAAATGTCCGACATTGTCATATTCAGATTACAGTTGTTTATTATGTAGCTTTATTTTGCAAAAAAACGGATGCAGAACATGTTAACAAGCATCTCATTTTGTAGGTAATAAGCCTACTGAAGTGTTTTTCAATTGAAGAAGCAATTCTCCTGCCATCTAGTACTTCCTACGTCAACCTCGACTGAAAGGGTTCTATATATTTAGGTCTTGGATAAAATGTACGTATTAAAATGTAATCAATATTTACTAATTCTAATATTATTTTACAAAATTATCATCATCCATCTCGTAAGATGTCTAAAAAATATAGCGATTGTCTTATTATTTAACTAATTATTTTTTTATATGAATGCAAAATAAACCAAAAGAATGAAATAAAAAATGTACATCTAGAACAAACGCTAACAAGAAAAAGTTATGTAACAGAAAGAAAACGTAAAATGAGCGGACGGTATTTTGGTTTTTATTCCCGCCTGCTCCATTATGATTCCATTCACAAACTCAAGCCCTTTTCCTTTATTCTTTTTATAGATATTTCAGCAAACCCATATTTCATTTTTAATTATTCACGCATCGATAAATCTTTAATAAGTTTCTTTCAATTATCAGAAATTCTTTTTAGATTTTTTCTTGAAGTTCTTTTACCACCACTCAGTTAATTTTCAAGCTTAAAAGCAAAGTTCTTATTATCATCTTGATTTAATTACGATAGTTTCGAATGGTCAGTTTTATCATATTCTCTCAAGGACATTTGAGAGAGAATAAATCGGGAAAGGCAGATACCACTTTTTTTGACAAAAAAGTCGAATATGTGCCGCCTTTTCAGACTTTGTAATGCCTCATAAAAAGGGCGACAGCGTAACATATTGTCCTGTAAAGGATTACATGCATCTTATGTGCCTACAAGAAACTGACTGATTGAGGAAAAACTTGTTTCCTTCTTTTATCCTAAATATATACCTGGTGTAACAGAAACCTGGGATACATCTCTTTTTTTATTTATGAATCGATTTTAATGAAATTTGGTACAGCTTTGGTACAGCCCTAAAATTGACTAATGCACTAAGCAGGATAATTTCAATCGCTACTGGTTCAGCCGGAAATTACATTAACTTTTGAATTTTAGATGAGACATTCTCTCCTCTCTCTCTTCTTTCTTTCTCTCTCCCCCTCTACCCTCCCTCTCTCTCTCTCTCTCTCTCTCCCTATATATACATATGTATATATGTATTTTCTTAGTAAGGTGTGGGAGCGATAGCGAGTGGTCGCTAAGAAACTGTCCGGAAGTGTGAGCTAGTAATAAGATTAAAAAGGGTGTATTTATACGGCGTGAAGATACTTGTGGTTTCAGTAATCAATTTAATTTCCGTGTTTCGGGTCGATTATCGAACGGTTTTCCGGGTCGCACATGCGCGCGTTTCTGTCCCCAGTACAGTCCTTAGTGAAGTATTGAAAGTAGCCGTAATCCCCATGTCGCGGGCCGATACATATCGCCTGGTAATCCGCCACTACCATTATGACTGATTCGCATGAAGTCCTGATAGGTGTGAACGAGACACGGGTGACAAAGTTCGGTGCAAACAGACACTTCGTAGTAAATTCGTGGTCCAAACAAGCTTCATCCTGGCTCCTGAAGTCCCAAACAGTTTCCAGACGACATCTCGTGGTGGTGTACTTTCTAGGTCTAACAGCGGCGACCCGGAGGAGAAGCAAACTCGTTCCGAGATTCACTCCTCACTCGACACCATTCATCTCAGATCGCGACCTATTTCGCTGGTGGAAGAGCAGGGAGTCTTTTTCAGCAGCTACAGCAAAAGGAACACTTTCAGAAATGAATGTATCGAAGAAGTTAAAGATTACGAGTCCTATTCTTCAAGGCACTACTCCACGCAGTTCGATCATAGCTCATGGAGATACAAACACCAAATTCCGTCCGAACATTATCAAGCTACAAACAGAGATTTTGGTGGTAGTGACTATCTTAGAACTCGCTATCAATTTCGTGAACAACCTGAAACGAATCGACTTGACTACCTCTCATTATCTTTGTCTCCGCCAACTCGATGCAAAGAACTATCTTCCTATGCTCACGAATCCTTGTCTTTGTAAGTTATTCATTTTGGTCAATATACCCTTTCTATTATACAGGCATGACGTAAAAATTTACGCCCACCAATGGCCATATAAGTCTTCAGTAAACAATATGAATATCGATTATTATCTCCACTAACAAAACCAATAACCATGTAATGCTCCCATACAGCTTTACATGAAACTATAACATCAACCGACAGATTCTTAGGCCAGCTGGAATTTATTTAAAATTTTTAAAATAGTAGATACAGACAGAAACATCTGCAATGAAAACTGCATTGTCGTGACTAAACAAACCAGGTGAACATGCACATACGTGTCCTTTATGCAGTCCTGGAATACATAACACTGCATTTTCCTCAATCATCATAATTGGATGACATAATGAAAAACTGCACCACCTATACCTCGGTTATAAAATGAAAAAAAAAAATTATTTTAGCGCAATGATGGTAAAAGCATGCATACTCTTTCTTCATTTTCTCAATTTTATTCAAAAACTCGAAAAATATTTTGGTTTAAACTAGATGTACGTAGGTTGCAACAGGACGTTCAAAATTTTTTAATAAAAAAATATTTTAAAACCGTGTTTTTAAAATGCAAACTTGTAAATATGATTCAGTCACTTTAAATAATAATAAAAATCAATTAAATCGTTATAAATAAACATATTAAATAATATTTTAATGCCTCTTACATGTATTGGGAAGGTTTCAAGTATTTTTAAAAGCGACCTGTTCGGTTGTTTGTGCGAGTTTGGTTCCACACTACAATAAAAGCACTCCAAAAATTGTAAAAAAAAAGAAATAAATCGCATTGAAGTGGTACCGAATTAATCAACTTATAGTTTAATTATAAAAATGAAAGTAACAGTAACAGTGTTAATGATCGTGATAATAGAAAAATTAGTGCTGCGAATTTTGTGATATATTCACAGCTCAAATTATTCAACTGCCAAATATATTAACTAAAAATAAAATTCAGATCGGTACAATTTTAAGTTTGTGTCTTTGCCAAAATCTGGTGACGTAATTATTTTTAACTTCAACAAAACTAAAGTTGATATCCCCTAAATCTACCCGCGAATTTTGTATTTTCATTCAAAATGGAACAAACGGAAATGTTATGTTTTGCTAACGAAACACTTACCACGGATTTAAATTACGAGTATGACTTTGCAAAACAAAAGTATTTAACAACTTTATGTTTAACTATTCTCAACAATATCTTGTTACCGTTTTTGTATTTTATCTTCTATAAGATAATAGTTTTAATAAAAGATGATTTTTCGAAAGTGGACGAATCAGACACGATCGAAGAAAAGACAATGCCAGTTGTCAGACGATTTAAATCAAAATCCTGTCCACCGTTTTATTAGTAATTTGTAATTTTAAAAAATGAATTGTTTCTGATGTCTTCATTTTACAGTACACCATCGAAAAATGTAGAAGAAATGAACGAAGACGATCTCCACCGAATTGTTGAAAGTGAAAATAATTGCACTTCGTCCCAAGAAGACCCCAAAAGTTACGAAGTGGGAGGTTATATGCCTATTTCAGAAGGAGATATTTTGGGTGATAAATATGAAGTTTGTCGCAAATTGGGCTACGGACAATTTTCAACAGTATGGCTTTGTCACAATCAGTTGTAAGTAGTTACGCTTCCAAAATTATTATCGTTGTTATTATTATGTTGCAGAAGTCACGATTACGTGGCGATTAAAGTATCCAAGTCACAGTCAAAACTAAGTGCGTTAGCTAAAGATGAAATTAAATTATTAGAAAGTACGAATTCAACCAATCGTGATCATGCTGGTTTTAGGAATATAGTACAAATGTTTGATTATTTTTGTTGTCAAAGTATTAATGGCAATCACACTGCCATTGTTTTAGAAGTAATGGGACCATCATTACTACATTTAATTAAACAAAGCGAATATCGAGGCATTCAACTTCCCGGTGTAAGAAGAATAATAAAACAAGTAAAAATAAAAACAAATCATTATGGAACTACTCACATTTCTGTTCAAGGTTCTTCAAGGTTTAGAGTACCTTCACGACGAATGTGGTATTATACACACTGACTTGAAACCAGAAAACATTTTGATTAAAGCCAAAGATCCGTATATACGACAGATGGTGAATACTGCAAAAAAGTTCAATGAATTAGGAATTGCACTCCCAAAAACCTACGGTATTTAAGTAATGTAATACTTACACTTATTATTTATGTATTTTTGCAGTTACGTCAAATCGTTGGAAAAATGTACAGGCCTATGTCAAGGATGACGATTCGTTCGAAGAAATCCAGCTATTTCGCACTAAATCGTACCCTGAAGATCCATTTTTATCCGAACTTGTTAGTTTTAGGAAGAAACATGCTGAACCCAAGTTGAAGGGACCAATGTGGATTGATGCCAATATCGAAGTGAAAATTGGCGACATGGGAAACGCCACATGGGTTGTAAGTTTCAATAACAAACAAATTCCCGAGCAAAAAAACTTTTTTTCAGAACAATAAATATAATTCCACCATTCAAACTCGGCAGTATCGAGCTTTAGAAGTGATTTTGGACGCTGGTTATGACTGCCCCGCAGACATTTGGTCGGTTGGATGTTTGGCCTTCGAACTGGCTACAGGTGAATTCTTGTTTTATCCGAAATTATACAACAATTTTTCTCTTGATGTGGACCACATTACTTTGATATGGGAAGTTCTTGGGGGTATTCCCAAGTATATAACAAAGAGAGGTTCTAAAGCTGATCTCTTTTTTTCTAACGGTAAGTTGAGACATATAGAAGAGAAGCAGCTTAGAATTTGGAAAATTGAGGATGTTCTTGTTGATAAATACAAATGGAAACGTTTAGATGCCATACCATTTGCTGGCTTTATAGAATATTTAATTGAACCTGACCCAAGTTTGAGATATACTGCTTCAGCGGCACTTAGCTGCGAATGGATTAATGAATAAGGAATTATTCCAATCATGTATCTTTACTGTTAGAAGACTGATCATTTTCGTTCAAATTTTATTTCCAGTTTTGTTGTAATCTGTGATTTATAATAAAATTTTAAAACAAACGACTCTAAATTTATAGTCACAACCCAAACTCCACATTCGATATAAGGAATTGTGAAAATTAAAAAACCACGTATTCTTATTATGTAATATCATAGATACAAACATTTGCCATATTTAAGAAACATACATATTTTCATTTATACATTAATCTATCACAAATAGAATTTCATGTAGACATAAACAATAGAGTGTTAAATTTAAATAAGAGATTTAAAAACAATCACCTATACATAGTACAGACAGTAAAATCTCGACGATCCAAATATAATTAATCCAATATGAATTGCTGTTACAATAATAACCATCCAAGTCTTACAACCATATAAAAACAACCCGTTTAACTCGAATTTACAATAAACTGATCTGACTCTGGTCCCTTATCTCTGAACGTCGAGACTTTACCGTATAAGTAAAAACAAATGTATAAACACTGGATAAAACAACACTTTAAACTATTTGTCAGAGTTGTCGAGATTTGTACATCTGATAATAACGACAATAGAAATGGATATGTGAAAAATTTACGATATATGCAATTATGTCAGAATTGAGTCACAATATTTAGAACAATTATAACGGACCAATCTAAATTACTTTTATTTCAACAATAACACAATCCAAACTTATACTTTATCCTATTATTTTATAACACTACAATTAGATAACCGAATCAAATTCTTGTGACTCGATTCTACATACGCATACAAAAATATAGGAACTAAGAATATGCATATTGAGAAAACAAAACAGAAACAGTTTAAAATGCTAGGTAATGTACTTTTAAAAATACTGAAATGGGTACTTACAACTAGAAATAACAAAATAATTATTAAAGTCTTTGTGTGGGAGCAAAATGAACACAAGATGTGATAATAATAAAAATATATACCATATATAAATACTATATACGTATATATGTATAAAGAGAGGCGACTAAAGTTACAACAGGTTAAATGCACGAGAAACATAAATTAACGAATATAACATTAATTTTTGGTTTTGTAACATATCAATAAAAAAAATGAAAACACTTTCTAATCAAAGTAAAAATAATACTAAGTGGAATCTATAACGTAGCAAATTTTTCGAACACAATTGTACTATCTTGTACCTAACTTCAACTGTGTTGTATAAAACTATAAACTTTGTACAGATTGTTTTCACATATCCTTTTATTTGAAACAAAATGGCAGAAGAATTTATATCTCATTAAAAAAAAAAAATGTAATGAAGAATAGAACGTTTAATAGTGACATAAATTCCTCTACTGAAAAAAATGATTTCCATCATTAAGAAAGTTACTTATGAATAGAAGACCCTTCAGAATGTAAATGTGTTTTTGTTTTCAAACTACGTTGTTTACTAAACGACGATCGACCCAGAGAAGTTGTACTGCCTCCCTCTAAATCTCTAGTAATTTCTTTTTCTGTCGGTGAACCCAAAGTGAGGCTAGAAAGACTAGAGGAAAGGTTCATATTTGAACTAACACTTAACATTGAAGGGTATTGCTGCATTTCACCGTTTTCTCCTTCAGATTCTTCTATAGGAAGACATGTTTCAACCATTGCTTCTAAGCAATTCACAAACAATTCACTACTTTCCGCTGTATTGTTGTACTGGAAAATATCCATTCCCAGTCATTTTTTTAACTATTATTGATGATTTTACCTTGTTAAATGGCCCAGCAAAACGCCAAAGACCCCCGAATCCGCAACTTTGCAAGTAATGAAGCTGCTGTTGGCTAGTATCTTCACAAGCTATCATATTTTGAATAATACTTCTTACAGCACTTAAAATTACTTGGTCGTGGCAAGAAGTTAAGACGTTATTAATTTTCATATCCAATAAATTATAACTAAAATTGTTCAATTTAGTTCGATGAGGACGAATGTGGAAGTTGGCTTACATCACGGGGAATACTTTTGGAAAAACTACAGCTCCTTCGGCAAGGTACTGATATAATATCCTTGTTTCAGCTTCGTCCGTGCTGTATTTAACAAGAGTTGCTAAGACGGTTAAAACTAAGGCCTGAGTAGAAAAGTCGGTTAAAACTTCAGGATCGAGGAGAACATTATTTTCGTTGCTCACTGAAACTCTTGTACTACGATTCTAGAAAAGTACATTTCTCGATAGAATGTGTGACGGAATAGTCGTGGAAAACACACCAAATCAAGATGCTATAACAACAAAACTTACAGCCATTCAATCGTGCAGTGCAGTACGTTAAACTAAAAAGTTTAACTTATAGATTTATCAAGTCGGTTTAATACTCACAATGGCGTAATTGTGGTTTAGAAGTGTTCAACTGATAAACCTATAACGGTGTAGGGGATGGGGTCGGGGGACAGTAGAGAAAAAAAAAACAAAAGCTACGAGAGTTGATTTGGTGAGGAAAAAGCAATGTATTCAGTGGATTGTTTGATAGTAGAATATTACCTTGTCGTCAGATTCATCGAGAAGTTTTTGCTCTTTGGTGGTTGGCACCGAGAATGAACGTTGTGTTTTGAAGAGGGCACGTGCACTCTGAATGGTGGCCACCCCCAGAGAAGGCATACAGGCAAGATAAGCAGCAAGGATTAGTATGCATTATGCAGCACAAATACTCCGTAACTTGGTACATGTGCAAAATAGAGGGTTATTCCAGGCATTAAACGATACTTATCTCTCTATTTACTCAAGGGGAAAGTACAGTGGCAACAACAAGGACGAAACAAAGCACCATCAGGGCTACCACATGGCGAATTTCACGTCTTTCGCGTGAATGTGGGAGCCCCGCGTTTGCAACTTTCTAAATTACGAGAAGATGATGGTCGCAATGAAAGATTTGCAAAAAGTAGTGACAATGCTGCATAAGGCAGGCAAGTCTTACTTTAATGGGAGGCACGGGCTGGCTTTGTGTCTCACTGTTTAATGCATTGGGTGTTGGGTTCTGCTGAACGGGTACTGAGCTAGAACGCTGGGTGCGATACAGAGGCCGGGTCAGGCCCCCGTTTGCCTGAGGTCCCGGGCTCTGGGATAAGTCTAGACTTCGCCAGCCTTTACTGGCTGCCGAGTTTTCAACCTGGTCAGTCATGGCACGCCAATTACTATCAGTACATTCCCCAGTTCACATCAATACAACTATCGAATTAGTCACTCCATCTCAGATTTTCAAAATATAAAACACATAAAGCTATTCTCAAAGCTTACACGTCATAGATAAAACAAACTGCATATGAATGGCTCGTTCAAAAACTTTCACTCATCAACAACAATAAAACAACAAGCAGCGTTTGATCTCATTTCGTCTTCACCTTGCGGCTTTAATTAACGATCGGAGGACGGTACCGAACTAAACTGATTTTTGGACTTTTGGCCTTTTGCACGAAGAAACGAAACTCGATTCAGCACCCACCCTAATTCAAGTAAATTCACATTTTCTGGTCTTATCCATACTGGATGTTTGTTCATCCGAGGGCCTCCGATATGATATTTAAATTTCAAATAGCAAGAGTACAACAATCTGTTGATGCTAATTTGTTAAATATTTTACATAGAAGGCGGAATTTATTAAAATAGATATTGCGTACAATAATTTTTTAAAATTCTTATCCAAATGATATTAATTTTTGCATATTTTGATAACTCCAATAACTCAATTTTAAATTTGGTTCTTTCATCTGTTAAATTTAAAAATTAAACTTTGTGTTTCTGGGAAATTGGACGGATTGAACATTGTGATGCGATGTTAATAACAAACTATTAGAAAATGTTAGTTCGAACTTGGACAACAATCGAAAAAACGTATAGCTAAATAGAATAAGTGTATTGAAAAATGCCCCAATTACGCCAGATATTGAAAAAGATTTATTTATGTATAAAAGGACATTGATTGTCAATAATAAAAGTTTCATTTTTAATTTTAAAAGTGGCAGAAATTTTTGACAAGTAGAATAATAAAAATACACTTTTGGCGGACATTTTATATCAACATGTTTTGAACAATTTTAGCGCATATAATTCCGCTCTCTACGGCTCTAAATTCATCAACAAATTACATTTGTACTATATTTTCAAGTACGTTTTTATTTGATGGCTATTAGATGGAGTTGTTACTTGCATGCCCAATTAACAGCAATTATAAAAACGGTGATAGTGACGAATGTTTGTACATTGACTTGTTATAATACAATAAAATCTAAAAGTAGGTAATAAAATAAAAACATAAATTCAAATATTTTTACCGTTTATTACATTACTAAAGGCAAAGTGTAGCAGTGGCCTAAATTTTCCAAAGATATTGAACCAAATTAAGTTTCATCGTACAATAAGCGCCTCAAACGTTTTAAACAAATCCATAAATAAACGCAATTGATCAAATGTCGCCTTGTGCCCATGAGGTTTTTCTACTAAAAATGGTTTGAAGAAAAATCTCTCGAGACATAAGTTATAGATTGTACTTGTTTACGTCCACAAAAATATGAATTTCGTTGAAATTTGATGTTTTTCAATGAATGGAACAAATGTGAACATAAATTCACATCAAGTTCAAATAATTGAAACAGTGAACATACAATAATGGTGTGAGTTTGAACAGAAAATGGTGTAACTCATTTTTGACAATTTCCAGAGACATAAACGAAAGAAATGTTACTCGTGCACTTGATTAATTGACCAAAAAGTTACAGACTACTACTACAGTAACAACCCTTCAGAAAAATAAAATGTGTCCATTAAACAGTTACTAACATACTTTTACAATTAGTAACAAATTCATGATTAGTAGCAACAATTTTACTACTCCATAACAACAATTTTTAAGGGGAAACCTACCTGATGCTGTGGTGGTTGTTTATGTTGTCTTGCTTGAGCAATAGCTGATTGATCCAGAAGATCCCATGATTTTTGCCGACGATTTACGCCACTACCCGTATTGGTTACATTTCCTGAGTGATTACTTTGGCTAATATTTGTTAAATTTTCATTCATGAAATTTTCTTGTGAAATCGAATCCGACATATTCCTCGGAAGTGAGTGCTTTATATGACAACGACTTCTAACTTCTTCCGAAACACCAACTAAAGCTAAAGTAATATCGTCAATAATGAATTCACCATGTTCAAATTTGTTTTTACCAGTGAGGTAGGCTACGCTATCCGGAGTAACTTCAAATTTATCTCTTCTCTGAGGTTTGGCCACTATTGCAAGCAACATGGTTAAAACTCTTGACGTTCTGGAAACTGTGGTTGGTGTGGGATGGCGATATCCCTTGAGCAAATGTCCAACTAAAGCGAAATGAAAATTTGCCTTAAAACTAAGACCCACGGCATGGTCAAGTTGCTTGAAATGCCACTCCAACGGCTCTCGTGTTGACATCATAACATTTTCAAGCGTCTGAAATAGACACTGGTCAAGCTATAGGCTACATATGTATATACATATATTTATTTATTGTTTTTACCCTGTCTTCGAAAATTCCCTGAGAATCCAATGTATGCAAATTCTGCTCTAATAAAGCTAAACCGGATGCATATAGTGAAACTTCGTCTAATTGTAAAACTGAGGTGGCTACCCAAAACAAAGCTTTATGTATCGGAGATTCTGGTCTTAATAAAGGTTGCAACCTAGTCAAACACATTACTAGTGCTTCAATGAGGACGATATCACTGAAACTTTCTAAAGCCTTGACTAAAATTCGTAGAAGCTGTTTCATGTCGTGGTCAGTTATACTTTTACTGATACATCCAAAAACGATCAGAGCTCTAGGCTGTAAGGCGGGATTGAAACAAAATGCGAAACTTTTTGCTAAAGACGTCCAACTATTGAGCCAATCACAGTCAGGTATATCGTGCATACAAGCTTCCATTATTTCTAATAAAGCATCAGTTATGACTTCCAAAGAAGTCAATGATAGTCTCTCTCTATCTGATGAAGCACCAGAAAAACTGCGTTCGGTCCCAAACCACCTCTCATTAGGATGTCGATAACTAGATCTGAAAGCTGTTACAGCAGCGGATTTCACTTTACTAATACCAAATAACAAATAGAATTTGGGTAAAGAAAATTCATCTAAAGATAAGCGTAAAACTCTTTGGGTTTCTTCTGAGAAAGAAGGCTTTGTACAGGTACACAGAGAGTGAATTATATTAATAACGAGCCCATGAGTAGATGCTCTCATACTTAAAGATCCAGAACACACTAAGAAAGTTACCGTATGGAATAAATATGGTAAATGACGTGCAACATCTAAACAATTATTAAAAGACAACATCAACAAATATCTTGCCAAAATGGCGATGTCGTCCCACATCATGTGCTGTTCCAAGAGCGGAGTTGGTGATTGACAAGTCTTATCAACAACCCTACACAATCTACCAATAACTTTCTTAGCAACTAACTGAACATTCGCCGATGCTAAAGCAACAGCGGTATCAGCCATAATCTCCACCATCGGAGATCCTAACCCTGAATTAACCGATCTATGTATAAAATTATCCAAAACCATATCAATCAGTTCAGGAACTTGACCAATGGAACCCCAAATCTTCGCCTGTATCGACGGATACATTTCCACTTCTTCAATAGTCAACAAAATGAGCTTCTCTAAAATTTGTGCGACTTGTTTCTGCCTCTTGTTCTCTTCAGACGGTTTACAAAATTTTACTAAATTAGCGAGCCAAGGCGTCATGTACTCCAGACATAAATGTTTCAGTTCTATACTGGAAACTCGGAAACCTTGAATGCATTCTTCCAGAAATTCTAGAGTCAAATGTGGCTCGTTGGTTGCTAATTTTTCAGATACCGACTTTATGAAAATTGTGTTGTTTGAAGGAATACACAATCCTTGAGTTTCCAGTAGCTGACCTTCGATTTTTAAATCAAAAGTTGCTGTTAAAGCACACAGCTGATTATAGGCAGCGGTGCGCAAGTTCGGATCTGACGATCCTAAATTAAGTAAAGCCATATTCAGCAGTGTTCCAGGTACATCTTTCGGCCGAATTTTTTGATGAACAGTCACAGAATCCTGGAAATATGTTACATGTACGTTAGAGAATGATTTTAAATAAATCTTAACTGCATCACCATGCCAACTGCTAACAAAAAGCGATGCAAACAAACTATCATGTAAGTAAAGATTAATAAAGTGTGCAAAATAAAGAAGCACCGTATACATGCAGAGCTAAAAATATTAAGAATAACTTTCTAGATCTGAGAATACAATAGTAGAGAAAAGCTCACTCACCGGTTGACTAAGTTCCCAACGATTTCTTATGTGAATAACAGCTTGTACAATACTATCACAATCGTTATGAATAAAGCTAAGAGGACCACTTTCATTGGCTATCGTCAGAGTGAACTGGTTATCATCCACCAAACAAACTTCCTCAATTTCCGAAGCGTAATAGACATCATTGAGTAAAACAGAATGCGACAGCACTTTCGTTTTCTCTGACGAAGTAATTTGAATTGCGGTAGGTCCCACTTTTATTGCAACTTTGGTGTCTTTATGTGACAATTTCAGTGCGTTATTAAATACTTTTAAATCTTCATCTAAACTTAACGTAGCACCAGGTAATTTTTGTTGGTCGAGTTCGATGAATTCCGTCAACTTATTAGGGGCATCGATAAACACCAGTTTACGATTTCCCTGCAATATTACGACTTTAACACGTCGAAATTCTGTTAAAAATTATTACCTTCAAAGGAGCCAGAATTCGGTCGTGGAATTTTGTGTATTCGCGAACCCAACTGTTACAATTATAAATATATGCTGCATGAATATTTTCGTAGGCAACTTCTGGTAACACATAGAACCACTTTTGTAGAAATTCTGTTCTAAATCTATTATCTGAGCAAGTATGTGTAAAGTCAACTACTAGTTCAAAAGGAGAATGACAGAACGGTTTCAGAGTTAAAATCACATGGTAAATCAACATGTCACCATTAGTTTCTCCAATTCTTAAAAATTAAACAATGACAAGTGTTTTAATTAACAGTTTAATACTTACTTGTATCTCCTAGCGATGTAGTAGAAGACTGGAAAACCAGCTTTGCTGGTTCCAGCTTGATAAAAAATATTCAAAGATTTTATTGACTTAAATTCTTCTTTTTCGTGCATGTTATGTTTGACCATCAATTCTTCAAATTTCGTCGATGACATATCAATAGAGCTCCATCTTGCATAAGAAGAAAACAACAGACTAAAATTTAAGTAAAATAAATCGCTGTCAGTAACGAAACGAAGAAAGTTAGAAGCATACTGTGAATCAACAGGTTTATGTTCAGGAGGCCCCAAATAGGCCAAGAGTGTTGCCATTTTATCAAATGGTCTACGACCAACAGCTTTATGATCTCTACTACTTGATAAATAGTCACCAATTTTCTCCTGATGGTTCCACAATAATCTGTGCAAAGCTAGTACATTAGCATCACTTATAAATGACATTGAATGTGAAGTCTGATCAACAGTCTCACAATCAGAAGCAATTTGTATAAAAAATCTAGAAAATTACCCGTTATTATTGCTTTCGCTATTATTGTTTATTATACCTTCTCCCTATTTCGAAATGAGCTCTAAGAAAATCATTAAAGGGTAGCATATGTTGTTCTTTACTGAACTCGACATGATTAGCGATATTTTGGAGAATTTTCGACATCAGCATGAGTCCCCTTTTGACAGAAGCTGGAACTTGCTTAGTTACAATTCCCATTTCTTGCGGCGATACAATGGCAGGATTGATGAATCTCAAAAATATAACAGTACCGACAGCGCCAATATTGTTTTGGGGAAATTGAGGAAAGCGTTTACTCAACACCTGATAAAGACAATGGCACATCGACCTCAACTGAGGCGGAAACTTTTCAGCGCTGCTCACGATTGCATCAAAAACTTTTTGCGTCAGCGCTATCAAATTCTGTCTATTTTCGCCAATATCTTCGTTCGGTTCGAGTCTGTAATTGACATTGCTCTCTTATCTTAAGCGTAAAAAACGAAATGACATACCTGGCCGGATCTACTTCGAAACTGCAACATGGATCATCCAAAAGTGGTCGAATTAAAGGTTCTAATAAACACTGCAAGTAACTGGCGCCGTAAATTTTAAAACAAAACGCCATTATTTTGCTCCCGAGTGAATTCCCACGGAACAATGTTTGCATGCAGTCTGAAACTTCCACTTCTCGATAAAACATGTTCCAAAGAAGCGGTGACAACAAATGTTTGGCATCGAATAACGTTACGAAAACCCGAGCTAATTCGTCCATCTGAGACGTAGTTACTACGTTGGCCAAAGCCATCGCGATCGGCAATTCTCCCTTATCACTTATCATCGTAACTAACTGCACCAGTTGCTCAAATCTGTCCGCCAATACGGTTTCGGCCAATGTATCAAACTCCGTTCCTTGTTGCAAAATTTTCGTCAAAACTTCCATAAAGGCGGCTCTAGTTTGCAAATCTTTGTTGTAACCCAAATCTAGCAAAAGAATAAAAGAAACACCATCGTGCTCGGTCAAAATTATCAAATAAACTAACTAAAATTTAGCACCATCCAACAAGTTAACATTCGACTTGTGTCGGTAATTTTCGTAATTTGAAAACTCTTGAATCTTACTACATTAAAAATCAATGATACAGCAAGATTTAGATATTCACATGATGATTTACCAAATTTTTATACATTAAGAGAGCGATTCGATTGGACGAAATTTACTTAAACCAACGTCCCCCCCGATTGAAATCTTTTGAAGTAAAAATGTTGTCTTTTCAACGGAACATTAAGCGTTATCTGATTCTTCTTGGACAGTTCGCACTATACTGTGCTCATTCGGTGAAAAATGACTATTACTTACCAATAGAATGCATCAATCCGCTGTCAATATTGGCCGACAACAAATTGGACATGGCTTGTATTGTCGCGTTGCGCAGAGTGCTGAGTTTTCCCGCATTCACCCTTTGCCTTGAAACATCCTTTTCAACATCCGCCGCGTCGGAGCAGTCATTAAGCAGGTTCATAAAAAGTGTAAAATATTTTAGAAAAAGTTGACTCTTTGCTTCCATCAGGTCTCCTCGATCCGATTCTTCGGGTTGCAACGGTAAACCCCGTAAGAGCGCGGCAACAGCTTCCATACAAGCTTGGTCCAAGTCTCTTGTGATCATAGTAACGTCACCCGAACTAGGCGGTGCTATTTGGTGCGATGTACCCATAACCCAGTCGGTTAAATATTCGACTAATTTATTTCTAAATTTCATTTCTTGTCTAAAGGCCAAATCGTCGCGGCGTTTCATCATCGCTTCCACCAGCTGACAGAGTTTGGTTTTTATGTGTATAGCATGAACTGTCATATCTAGATGGCGTACGTATCTGACGATCGCAAGCATCATTCCTTCTATACTTGTTACACCCAAATGCTCAGATGGTTGATCGTTTTTGGTACTATCTAGAATGTTTTTCATTATGAAAATAATGTGTTCAATAAACTGTGTATTAACATCAGAAACTACAACTTGGCCTTGTTGATCAAAAAATTTGTCAACAATGGTTTTGATTTGTTCAAAGAGAATTGGATACAGAGCTGAAGACATTTCATGTCCGACCAACTCTTTTACGTGTTTTTGAATTTGAGCTCCAAATTTCTCGTTGTTACATACTAATAAGCGTAGCAATAAATCGACGAATCTATCAACATTAATGTGTGGTAAAAAACAAAAGTAATAATACAGAACGCTCTTACTGAGTGACTGGGCAATACTGCCTCTGTTCTTGTCCAGATCCAGTTAAAACACTAGATTTTCGACTTTCAGACAATGAAGTGGATCCTATTGAACTAATTGTAGCTGTTGACAGACTTGAATGTGAAGAAGCAGATAACGTGGGTCTTGATGGAGATTTCCGCTGTAAGCATACGCCTCCTAAGGCACACAAAAACCCAGTCATGTTCGCCCATTCGTTTATCTGTTCTTCCAATTCATGTTCCGAATTTTGATGTGAGGCTCTTCTTTTCCCCATTGACCTGTGGAACGGTTCCATTTGTCCATCCTCAACCTTCGCTTTTGGGTACGACGATAGATTTTTGGACATGGAATTCCAGTTCATGAAAGTTTCTTCCCAAGCAGGTTGCACCCCGTTTACACAATGTTCGATTTTGCGCAGCAATGCCATTATTCGTTTCTGCAGAGCTGCTCGGCCTATGAAGACAAAATGCTGTTTTCTTTTCAAAACCACCAGACGTTGATAAACAAACAACAAAACTTACCATTAGCGTGTTCTGGGAAACACATTCTAGACTCTCCGCTGGCTGTCATTTTTTTCAAGACATTATTTAACGAATGAAACAAAATTTAACTTACCTGTTGTAAGAACGGTGGAAGCTTGCGCCAGCTCTTGATAAACATGGTAATTGGGGACTAGATAAGTAACTGTAACCTCGTCTGAACCGCATCGTATTTCAGCTTCTTGGCACAATAGAGCGAAACAACTCATGGCTACTAACACGGCGTCCATGTCGATGCTCCACAAATACATAAAAAACACAACCTAAGAAATACCAATTCAAATACCACTAATGTTTACATTGATCGGCTAATATACCTCCAATTTTATATGCGCTTGTTTGCAAATCGGTATCTGACTACCTAGATTTGCATATTCTTTGTGCCTAGACAAAAATGCATTTCTACAAATCAGAATTTCCCTCAACCATTTTAAGATGTCAGTATAATTCATGATTTGGTGTTGAATTAGTTTTTGTGATATTGAAAACAGCACTTGAGAACTAAAATTATTTTTGTAAGAATATTTCGAAATGTTTCCCGTTTATACACCTACCTAACATCCCAAAATGTATTGATGGGTGCTTCAGGGTTCCAAACTTCAATTTTTTCGGGGTGATGTAAAACTAGTAAGGCTTCCATTGCTTCTTGGGCGACATCTGGCATCGTTGGCTGATGTACAAGAGAAACTAAACCGTTAATTAACTCTAACGTCGAACTTTGGATCTCGTGACCCGCTTTGCCTTGATTCTATCAACAAATAATCACCAATCATGACATAAACTGTCACACTCACCCTAAATAAATTAAAATGTCACGGGAAAAGAAAAATTAAAAATGTTTCTTAAATCTTTTAAAAATATCGATTCATGTGTCATGAAAGTTAAACTTACATTAAGCATCAGCATAGGATCAGCATGTATCAAACGAACCATATACAGCAATAAATTTCTATGTCCTGGTACTTCTTCGGCTCGTTCTTTAAATTTAGCTTGTGAATCTTTGCCTTTTAGTGTTAATGATTGTATCATTCTTAGTGGTGTATGGGCAATGTATCCCTGAGCAACTTTATTAAGGGTGTCTGTAAACATCGCCCTTAATTCAGACGATTTGCTGTAAACTAAATCAATCTTGGGCCACCAGTGTAATTTAGATTCGGTTACTATTCTGAAATACACAAATAACATTAAAACCCATATCGAAAATTTTGTAACTACATCTTAAGTCCGCCCACAAGGACACTGAAAATATCCAATCAAAAAGCCAAAGTGCAATTTACATACCAACATAAAATCATGTATTAAAAAGTTGACATTTGCGCAAAAACACAGTAAGTCAAGCACCGACACTGCTGCCATCTATTTGAAGAACTAAGCTGACATAATTACTCCTTTTCATTCTTAGAATCATAAAATTTGTACTTCCATTAATTTGATTGACCAATTATCAGTCTATCAGTGTCAAATGTTGCGGCTAATATGTACTAACAGCAGCCTCAGTATAAATTAAAATTGTTACATGAAATGCTCACCTATAGAGAGATCTAACCAATACAAAATGATATACAGATGGTGAATTGAGATTAAGGCAAACTTTCAAAGCTTCGTTATTATGTGGTTTAATCCGGAAACAAGAAACAAAGCAATCTATCATCAAATCCATATCTTGATATAAATAATTTTGTCCTCGGGAAAATAATTTGGTTGTATTAAAAAGCAGTGACTGCAAGAAACGTAATTGAATAATAACATTTTGAAAATGGAAATATTTACTTTAAGATCGTTGATGACGCTTTGGACTAATGTAAAAGCAACATTGTTTGAATCTTTGTTATTGATGTATGTCGAAGCTTTACATAATTTAACACATGTAACTGCAGCAGCTTCCGTCAGCTGTTTGCTTGAGTTTCCATGAGGCCCAATCCCGCGCTTTATTGCATCAATAAATTGCTTCTTTTTACTATGTCTAGGTGAACAAGGAGCACCACTATCTGCATTCACAATTTCTTCAAGAACTTTCTAAAAATATATTAAATTATTAATTATATAATGTAGATGTTAACTTATGCACTTACAGGGGCCAAAATGAGAAGCATAATTTGTAAAGACCAAACAGCAGCTCTGCCTTTTTTGTTGTCAGCAAAATTATCTAAAATATCAAAGAGTTGTTCACAGCATTTAGACAGTTCTTCGTTAGTATTTTTCTGTAATTCAGCAAATTCATATGGGTAATGATCCATCCAGTTCCATATCGCTTTTTCGAGTGAATTTACAAAAACTAGATGTGCAGATTTTTTGAGTAATCGAAACTTTTGTATTGCCTCTGCAAAATGATTTAATGAAAATTAACAGATACAAGGATAGGATGGTTTTACAATTAAGGGCAGTGGCAATAAAAATGGGTAGTCAAAGTACCTGTTAGCAATCTGGTAAGCCTATTAACATCAACATTTATGTGCTGTATTAGTTCAATATCACTGTAATCGGGATTTTCATCTGGACATGATGCAAGCTCTTGTAATTTGGATGAGATTCGATTAAAGACAGCATTAAAGAAATTAACACTCAAAGCAAACAAAACTTTACTGGCTAACACTTTTATTGCATGTGTGTTCGGATTATCATTTGACATATCTAAAACAAACAAGAAGTGAATAATTTAAACTAAAATCTGGTTTGCTACTAACCTAAAAATGCACAAATTTCCTTCAATAAAGATTTTAAATTTTGATTTTCTTCCATGGTAAGAGTTATTGAATCTTTCGGTTGTTGGCTAAAACATTTCTCTAAAGTTTCTAGAACTATAAGCAGACTGTCATAATAGTTTTTCTCTAGTTCTGGACCATGTTGCCGTGGTGCTCCACATGTTCCAGTCTGATACTAAATTAAAAAGAAAAAACATGCAGTTAACAAATTTAGCCAACAGTAATTTGTCAAATAAAGTAACAGCCAACAAAGACAACAATGAAACTTAACAAATATCCACTCACCAATTCATGTATTCTTTTTAAAACTTTAACAAAACCATCCAAGACTAAAGCAAAACGATACTTTGAAATTTGAATAATGCAAGTCTTGTTCTGTTCTTCATTTATTCTTGAATGAGTGGTTTGAGGTCCAATTCGACAAGGCAACTACAATATTTAAAAAAGACATCACTCATTTAATTGTCTTAAAAAAATTGATTCATATTAAATTTAATTCCATGATCATAGCCCATCATGTAAATATTGATTAGAAGGTGGGAGGTTTTCCATGTATGTTTCTCACGTACAAATGTTTGATAACAAACACTAACCTGCTCCTCAAAACGCACAATCAAAGTATTAGCCCATTCTCCAGGCTTTTGTGTTGCCATTTTATTAATTATACAAAATTTTACATTATTCTAAGAACTTCATAGTGTTGACATTTTTAGATTGGTTGCCATATTTGACAGCAGTAACTTTTAGTACCAACCCAAGTGGAAATGACAAATATAGGTTGTTCTTGCATTTAATTAATCCTGCAATATAACAACATTTCACGACGTAGTTACAAATATTTAACAAAATAATATGTCCTTTACCTCTGCTAATGCCAAAAGTCGATAATTTACATATATTGCTGTATGTATCTATTTATGTGTTGTATAGATGACCAGTAATACTGCACTATTAAGAAAAAGAGTACGTCATGACTAAATTGACATATGTCGCACCAATTTCATCCAAAACTCATATTTGACAATATGTTAATTTAAATAATTATATGATTATTATGTTTTCACTTTTTTTTCAATGTTTTAATTTTTGAAAAATACTATAACAAAAAGAATCATCACAATCAACAAGAATACTGTAAAGTTTCAGGGTTAATGCCACATGAACTATCTAAGACGTATGTCAATTCAGTCATAGCCTACTCAATTTTTTTCAAACTCTATTACTGGTCATCAATATATATGGGTGTTCATTTAAAAAGTGCATCAAGTTGATTTTGACTTTTTGAAAAACAAAGATGCCGCAAAAAAAGGATGTACTGTCTTATGTCAGAATTCTTGGGGCATCTTGGTCAATCAAAAAGTCAAAGGCGACTTGATGGACTTTTTAAATGAACACCCGATATAATAACACAATATAAATTACTTTTTGCAGGTAAATTTCACAGATAAAAGGTTATGCCTTCGATTTTATTAGGCCTCAGTAGTATCCCAGGAACTACCGATCAAATTAAAGAGATAAACCCCAGTTCGCGGTTTCCTTATTGAAATTTTGCAATTCAGTAAATAAGATTTACAAAAATGAATACAGCAAAGTACAAACAATTCTTACTGATGATATTTTTAGCGAAAAGTCGTAAATAACTACACTATTTTCAAAACCTGCAACGCTTTAAGTACCCTTCTGATTATATGTTATTCTCTTTCATTTTATTCTATTTTTTTTAGGTGATCCATTTCAATTGTTACACACAGTGTTGTTATTAAATTTAATGAATCTGTTTAGCGTTTTTTTGATTTTTTGATACTTCCCAGTGCAAATGAGATAATCTGAAGATCAGTTTGAAAATTACAGAAAAGTACCATTTTGCTGACTGGTTCTTCATAAAGCGAAGTTTATACAATTGAAGTGGAATGATGAAATAGATAGCGAACCAAATGCGACCTAAAAAACTGTAAAACATAGAAAAACAAAGTAAAAGATAAAACGTGTAATTTTGTTTTATCTGGTTCTCTGTTTCGCAGCAAAAACTTTAAATTACGGACGAGCCATAATAAAAAGAAATAAAACGAAGATAAAGTGGGATCGTAAAATAACCATAAAACAACGTGAAAGCAATAAAACAATACCAACTATGTAGCATTGTACTGACTGGTTTTCTACTTATAAGCAAAAAATTTAAAATTGAAATTGTGAGGATTTGTCAAAAGAAATCTCTATAAAACTAAATGGAAATGAAAAATTTTACAAAACTTAACTGAAAAAATATACATTATTTCTGCTAGCATTGTTGTAGCTCTGCCCTTCGTTCCCCATTTTTTGTTGATTTTTTTGATCTCAAAATTCAGATATATACTAGAAAATATTTACCGGTACCTAAGTTAGATAATGGCACCGAACTGAAATAAAAATGTACACATTACCATAAACCCTTTCATCTTCTATTTTTCTTTTAAATTTTACCCTCTCGTCCTCTACTTTTTGTTAATTTTATGACGTGAAAATTTCAAAATATACGTCTTCCGATAATTTTCATTGAAATTCAAGACTAAAAAGAAACACATGATTACTGCTAAAATTGTTTTTCCACCTTTCGTCTGGTAATTTTTGTTGATTATAACTTATATTTTTCAGTTAATCTCAAGAATTTTAACTTAAATGCTATTACCTTTCCAACTCTCTTCATTCTCAACTTTTTTTATTGATTTTGTGGCTTGTGTCAAAAAATGCATAGAAAATAGTTTCTTATACAAATTCTTCACTTAGAAATTATACATTATTTCTGCAAATATTCTTATTTTTTACCTCTTATTCCTCCATTTCTCTTTTGTTTTGACTTGGAAATTTATAAAATACATAAAAAAAAATCTGATAACTCCGACTGTGGCACAACTCACAAAACTTATTTTAATAGTTATACATTATTTTCGTCAGTAATTTTATTTTCACTCACGTATCCTCAAATTTTCAATGATTTTAAAGCCTCTTTTTGCAAAAAATGCATCGGACAAACGCAAATCGAAATTTTTTAGTAATTACCATTAACTTATTTTATTAATAATAATCGTTACCGAGTTCACACCAGTTTATTGGAACATTTGGGAGTTGAAAATCAGTAAAATAACCAATAGTGGCGCTGCTGTTATTTAACCACGTGTTTAAGGAACACAATCAGAAATCGTATTGGACAGTAACATTTACGCATGTTTACAAAAAGAACAAGATCAGTGTATTTATAATGGTTCCCAAACATGAGTTCCGGTGAGTGCGTCGACGTAAAAATCGTAGAGAAATATCCAGATTACCTGTTACGTTGCAGAAATGTAAATTGCTGAATAAAAGACATCGTAAGCAACAGGTAACCTTTCTGCATCCAGAAATTGGTGTGCTGTTGATGTTTTCGGTCAATGTTGCATATTTAACATTCATTAAGTGTTAGATGTCATTACCGATTCGTTGGGAAAAACCAGGAAGTTAACATCAATTTCTAATTAAAAATTTTGATTCTTGTTCGATATCTTTACATGTTTGAATTACGACAAACCAAACGATGGCTTATGTTGCAAAAATTCCGCAAATGACCTTTCAGCATGATTGGGTTCAGCTTAAAAAGGGCGTACGCGTCGAAATAAGTTTGCAGTCATTTACAGTATGACTATGGCTAAATATAGCAAACATTACTAAAATAGGTTTATCCTGAATAACTTTTCCAAAGCGAAATCAATAATTTAAAGAAACCTGACCTGGTTACAGTTCTCAATGAACTTTTCACTTTATCGATGTTGATGGAGGTTGATTTTTATGTTGATGGAGGTAACAGAAAACAGACAATTTCTTTTAAAACAATTTATTTACCAGTAAGTACAAGTTAGTTAAACATAACAATATTATCTAGCCTATAAATAATTATTTATATAGGCTTCAAAGTTTTTAGCATCTTTTGGTTTGTTGACATCACAGGCCCAACATTCATTTACAAATCAGTGCTAAGAATTGCCATGACCGTTTTACAACAAAAAAAAATGTAATTAAGTATATGTATATAAGTTAGATTGGAACGTAGCTGTTGTTTATCTGATGTTAATAAAATAAAAAATGAGTTACTATGAAATTCAGTTAGTGTCTATTTAATTCAATAATATCCTACTATAAGTATATCATTTGATGTTCATGAAAGGCAGATAAAGTAATTATGAAATACGAACATCTGTATTTCTATATACACTTATATGGAAATATTTTTAAACTTCAAAGTTTTTAACAACCAATTGGATATACCTTTTTTATTATATAGTGAAGTGATGAAGAGTTATTAATTTTAGACTATATCGTCACCTATTCACATTTATCAAAAATTACGCATCAAAATTTTTGATATCTATACTACAACATACGAATTATAAATTTGTACTTGTCAATGTTTTCTGATGAACGAACTACAGAGAATTTTTAAAAATATAAGCAGCAGCATGCAGTTTTACAATAAAAAGTTTCAATTAGTTATCGTTGTTATTTTATTCAGTTTATTCTAAAACTTATTAACTGAACAACATAGTAACTTAATTTGAAATGCAGACTGTTTCTTATGATTATTATTATTATTTTTTAACTGTAACTTTACAAACCGATGCCAGCACATAAAGCAAATTACATATTTAAAAACAAAAACATTTTCAGTATCCAATTATGCCTACAACAATACATTCCTAAAGATATGCGCAATGCTATTTATAGCAAATGTGCTTTAAGATACTGAAAACGTCGTCAAATTGCATTTTTTACACTACACTCACCACTTGCACTGGACTCATTTCGATAAATACAAAATGTACGTAATAACACTACATACAATCAACATTTCCTACAACCAAATACAATTAATTTTATATGACCCTAATTAACAATATCCATTTTAATGGAAAAATTATGGCTTTAATTACATTAAGAATGAACGAAAATAGGGTTTATTGTGTTATTAAAAAATATATTGTGATAGTTCAGTGTTTGATATGTAATAAAAATTTATTAATTTCTAGCAAACACCAGTTTATGTATTATTTGTAATAGATTGTATATTTGCATGCTATAATCTAATATATACAAAATTTATTAGATATGGATGTATATATTGTACGATAATATAATAACGAAATAATTTATGACGAGCATCTCAAGTCCAGTGTTGTGGTTGGTGAATAATATTTATTGTACCAATTCGAATGGTGTGTTCCTGAAGGCTTAATGTTAGATGTAGTGCCGTAATGGCACTTATACATTTGGAACTAAATTAGTTAATTGATTAATAACTATATAGTGGTAGCAAATAAACGATACTTATAGTGCTTATTACTGGGTATTTTAGAACAATATTATTGGTAAAGAACGTATAGTATAGTTAACAAATGTCAACACACGGTACAAAAATTTTTACTAAAATTGCTTTGAAATTATTTTATGTACCTAAATTTTTATTTAGAGTTAAAAAACGGACCATCACAAATCAGGCCAGTGCCAGCATTCATGTAACTCATGTGAGAAAATATAAGCTATAATAAAAACTTGCTCATTTAAAACCAACTGCTTGTTCCGCCACCAAATTTTGTACTTATTCCCCCTAAGCCTTTCCCGAAAATATTGCCGACTCTTCCAGCCACCATATTCCCGATGTTTGACACATAATTCCCATCTTCCCCACTCAAACTTTCCATTATTGTAACTTTTGTTTTACTCCTGTTATCTCCATCCTCATCCAAACCTTCAGAACCCCTATACACCAACAAAATTATTCAACAGTCTTTACCGTCTTATTGTTATTTACCCTTCTCCCTGTCCCATTGTAAGAGCACATGTAGCTTCCTCAGTTTGCATTCTCTGAGCTATTGTTTGATAAGCTTTAGAATTTAGCTTATCCTCCATTACGCCTTGAAGTTCGAAATCGGAGTAGATTTTCTAAAATCATGCACAAAACGATAATTTTCCATTTATTAAACACCACGATTTATTTACCTTCACAATATGGGCAAGGCACGTACATTGGTATGGATGCAAAGTGTGATCCAACCGTTCAGATAACCAATTGCAAAGCATGTTGATTTGACTGGTATACCACTGTTCAGAGAAATTTAGAATCCAAAGTTCATCCGTCACTTTTCCTCTTATTTGGTCCATGCAGTTACATGTAAAATTAACATAACCCTGACCCATATCTTTCCCAGACCCAGAAACGTTCTAAAACAATTTTATATAGACCAGCAAAATTTTTCTCGTAATACTTACTGTAAAACTTAAAATAGAACCTATCAAGCTCCCTTCATCGTACCGTGAAAGTTTCGATAAAGTTGCTTCTAGAACTGACATCAGCTTGCTGATCATACCTTGATTCATGTTGGCCAAGGTTTTATCGATTTGGTCATCGATTTTAGTGTGGTATTGGTGCACATCTATTCCATCAACAGCACATAATTTAAAAGACTGGTTTTTAGCGTCCAGAATTACATTAACCATTGCGCACATTTCTGATGGAATTATGTAATCTGTTGAGATAAATGTAACTGATTTTTTTAACCATTGTTGAAACGCGGTTTCCGTTCTTTGAATGCACGATTCTATCATATCACAAGCCATTAGTTTTAAACGTTGTTCTAAATGTTGTCGAAATTCGGCATCCGGCCAGTGCAAATCCCGAATGAACGATTGAAGAGCGTCCAATTTCCAAAATAAGTCTTCTGAGGTTGCACATCCGTTCCTGTAATTATCACATTAACGACGATTGTAAGTTAATTAAACTGTTGCCAAGTTTACCCTTTAATTTCCCAACGTTCTTTTTCGAAGCCTTTGTGTATTGATTGAGCTATCGAAGATTCCATTAAGTCGACGTATCTCACGACTAGAGGAGCAAAAGTGTCTCTTAAATGTTGATGAAAACGTCCATTTTTTAAGTTGTCTGAAAGAGAAGAGTTATTGGAAAAGTTTTTGAGAGGGTTACTTCCTACCATCCGTCCTAAGATAATCGTTAAGTATTTGAAAGAGGGGGAATGAATCCCACGTGTCTGCTGGTTGCTCAGCTAAAACTCTATCCATGTCGACAGCAAACAAGGACCAAAATATTTCAGCGTGTTCTACTAATAAATCACTGAACCACGCAAAGGCCTGGATGGGAAAAACAACTAAATTATTATCTATATGGACAATTAACGTGAAATATTCCAAAATTTCCAATGAATTGTCCCTGAAAATTCGTTGAGGGAACATCAATTACAATCATGCAAAATTATCAGGCGCTGACTGAGGTACACAACACCAAAGAGAGGAAATCAGCAAGTTCACAGGTAAGTCAAAGATATGGAAGGACCATACACTACACTTACAAGCAATAGCAAAATTTTTGAATGAATTCCACCTGAGCAGCTAAAGCGGTCAAAATCAGACTCTTTCTCTATTGAACGGTTTTTGCGCATAGCACACCGATTGAGGAATTTGTTTGTTTTGAATGTAACTGAGTTTGTGAAAGATCGTGTTAATCAGTCGGCACCTGTTAAGTTTGATCAGCAGTTTTCTATGGAACTGTAACTGTGTCCTGGAGGTAAAGTATAGAAAGCTGTTGATGCAAAGCGTTTTTCGCAAGACCCAACCCTTCAACCTTCCCTTGCGAAAAACTAGCTTCATTTTCACAGACACTTTGCAACACCAAACAGGACTTCGCAACCCTGCCATCGAGTCCTGTTTGGTCATACCTACTAAGAATTAAAGTAGATAAAGAGATAGAAGATGTACGTGCCGTGGGGTCTGGTGGGGTGTAAGTGGCATGCTGAGGCATGCAATAGCGGAACACAGAGTTTTGCTGCTTGGCATCACGGCTCTGAGTGCCCGGAGCGCCCGGAGCGGCCGAACTAGCGTTCGTGCCCGCCGAGGCTGCGGCTTGTGGCGACGGTTGCCGGTCTGCCTTGCGCAGTTGCTACATATACACAAAATTACACACAACATTAAATACATTGGTACAAGTGGGTTCATTGTTTCAAACACAGCTCAGTCAGGGGACAAGCTTATCCAACTTGTCACCCGAACCAAACAAGCTGTACAGTACAAAACATTCACAGTATTTCTCAAAATCACAAAATCAGGACCACATGTATTTACAAAATGCTGCCTGAACTGCCATTGGCACTCCAACCTCTGATTTGGCATTTCGTTCAAACACCAATAGCAGTCACGGTAACCCTATTATTCACTCTTTTGTAAACAGTTACAAACATAAACCACAACAGTATCGCTATCATTTTCATTTATTCGTCAATTTTGACATATTTTTAAAATGAGATTTAATTTTTTTTCCGAAAAGGATTTTTGTTTGTGTTTGTCCTAAAATTAATAGACATCTTGTGGGATTTAGGCGATTGTTCATAATCTAGAATTTCAAATGTTAGATGAATCATATCTGAAATAGTTTAGTTTCAAAATTTCTGAGGACTGTGGTGAAAACATGTTCATTAAAAAAAATATATATATGTATACCTACATAATATGTTTTGTTTTGCTAAATCTTCTTATTTTCTTGGTTTATAAATCACAATTACCAGAATTCCATAATTTATATACCTTCTTTTTTTGAACTACAATAAGCAACATTTTTACTTAATTTTTATCATAATAAATATAAATTTTTTTATTGAACGGTAAATTTTAATTGTGTTGTATCTCCCTTAATAGGTTTAGGTACACTACCAGTGAAGGGAGAATCTACATGTGTGTTACAATATTCTACCTACCAACTAAAAGGTTGTCATTTTAAATTATTTTAAATCTGCATTAATGAGAAACACTGTTTTAGTTATTTATTATTTAAATGAATAATACAACATATTTTAATCTTTTTGAGCACTTGTTTTAAATGTCAAAAAGACTTAACAATAATAATTGTTTTAAAAATCCCTTTTGCAAAGCTGTAATCTCATAGAAAGCTAACTCCATTGTATATGTATGTATATGTGTATACTGGTACATAATATAAGACTTTTGGTTCCGGTTCAGAGCTTCAAAAATTTTTAAAAGTCGATTTTTTAACGCACGAGCATTAGCGAGGAGCGCTATTGATCTTGTCCATGTAACTCGCTCGCTGGTCCTCTAGGACATCACGTCGATAGCGTGAGAACGCTTTGACCTATCGAGTTTAAATTTTCTGTACGGATTCCTTGTCAAATTCGTAGACCTAAGTTNNTTGAGGCCTACATGCTGCCATCTAACGGACTAGGGACTAGCGGATTATTTAACTGTTCCAACACTAGTGCAGTTTTCTAATCTGCCCCTTGCATTTTAACATATAGGCAACCAAATAGTCACAAACCAAATAGTGTTACAAACTTGCCTATATAATTCGAATTGTCATTTCACATGAAAATGAGTGCAAAATAATGCGAGTGCGCTAATTTTAGGTGCAGATTCTGCACCCAGATCAAATAAATTAAATCAATTTCAAAGATCCACGCAAATCAAAAATCCAATGGGTTTAAAGATCCACACGCTCCGACTTCCAGGCTTTTTCTGTTGTAATAATAGAACTTGCGTATTAAGTTGTGTAATGAAGTATTTTCATGCTAATCATTAGTTACGGTCAAATAGCGGAGCAAAGCCCACACGTTGTATTTTATATAAAAGCCGACCGGCTAAATTTCAAATGTCAGATGTCTGTTAGCTGGAGATAAGTTCATGTTTTTTTTTGTATTGACATTCATGGATTTTGGTTTGAACTCTTTCAAATTTATCGCGTTTGAAATCTACAAAATGGAATAACCTTAAATGTGGACTCTTCCTGACCTCCCTGTTTATTGGAGGTCGATTAACATGGAGCTCTTGGCGCGGAAAATTTCCCTTATTTTTACCTATCAGTGATTTTACTAAAATCCAAAGATTCGAGTTTTGTCAAATAAATATTTTAAATTGTTATGTCATTTATCTGTAAAATCACAGTGACATTTGACCAACTCCCACTCTGTGGGGTTAAAGTTACGTGACAGTCTTCTTGAAAGTTTCCAACTTCGTTTGAAAGATTGAAGTTCCGCTAAAATATCCAGAACGGGTGTGGGTTGACTCCATGGAGTCGGTAATTGATTATAGACGCAGAAGAATACGAACGCTTCGTAAACAGAAAATTTTTCAAGTTTAGTCTTTCGGTTAATTTATATTTACGAAATATAAAATTTGAAAATAGAGAAAAAATGTAATATATTCAGAAAAATGTATAGTTATCTTTGTGTTGACAGTAATTAATATTACAGCCTCACAAAATCAGATTTGCAAAAGAGAAACATTTTAATATTTCTTATTACAAGTAGCGAAAGCAACTGCGAACTCACCTCGGCATAATGTTCCTCGTTTTGTTGCAATAAGTCAACACATAACTCTGCTAAATGAATTAAATCGTCTAATTTTTTACTGGGTGGCACCATGGTTTCCCCTCGTAAATCTTCTGCAGTATCATTAAAATAATTGATTGTGTCATATTGCGTTGGCATTGAACGTACCTTCTATTTTTGCTTCTGAAGATAATCTAGTATAATTAAGTAACGCAGCAGTTTCTAAACATTTCTTGATCATCCCGCGTACTTCTTCAGGAGGCACTGGTGTAACGATATCCTTCATTAAAACTCTTTCTAATAATGAAAGAGTTGCTTTTAAGGCGCCCTCTGGTCTCCCAAAAGGAAAGCAATACCTGTAACAGGATTTCAGAATTTTTAAATAAAATTGTGTTCACGACAGACACGTGGTTTTCGATAAAAAATGTAATTCTATATAAAAACTATATTTATTTATATATCTACAAAATGTACACAAAATGCAAAAAAATTGAATCGTAATTATAAACAAAATGGAACTTAAAAGGAACTTACCCGGCGCATCCACCATTTTTAAAAATTCCTTTTAAATTCTAATTATTTCAGATATAACAATCATGCTAACATTTAAAACAGGATGTAGGTGTGTTGGTTAGATGTAAGTGTGTAAAAGTAGATTACAATTTGATTAGATAAAATTTAGGCATCGAACTTTTGGTGCTTTGGTGAGAGAAATATATAAGAAAAATTTTGCTGCCAATTGCATTAGAGGTGGCATTTGCCATTTAAACTCTTTTATAATCAGAGTAGAAAATAAGTCGTTAAAGCAAGTAAAGTTTTCAAAGGACGATATTTTTCAAAGAAAATTAATTTAACTAAAGTACTACTGTAAAATGTTGTCATGCATTTGAAATTCTTTTCATAATCTAAACAATTTAAAAGAATTAGAAGCTAGCACTATCAAGTCAATTCGTGAACTATTTACAAAATTGTTCTACGGTAAACGGTTTTAAAGCTAAGTTTTTTTTACTTACTGTTACCCTGAAATTTTAAAATTTCGTAATATATATATTTTTTAGTATTTCGGAGTCAAATTTTGAAATTATCTGTAAATATGTTAGAGAAATGCAAAAACGATACAACAGCATATAAATAGACGAATCCATCTTTCCCTTTGTAGTCCAGTTGTGTTAAAGTGTTTTTGTCGTGTTTGTATTCCATATGTATCTGAATGATTTTTACCTGAAATTGGTAATTTGGTTTTCTAATAGAACTCGTAATCGTTCCTTAACGTCTTGAAATTTTTCCTTTTCTTCATGGGTGACGCTTCCAACGCCGTCAGGTCTAAAGTCATTGCTAACGTTATCAATTAATCGATGAATTTTCTAAGCCCTAGTTAGAGTCTACAAACCTGTTTCCATGGACGTGGCTGGCACAAAATGCAAAACTATAGTGTATAAGGGTAGGATCTATCATAATATTTTTTTCAGCTCTATCTAACAAGTCGGATAAGTAACATAAATGTCTATAGCATCCCCGCACTCCGTATCTCGCACAATATTCATCCAAAACAAACACTTGACCAGGGCTAAACCAGCCCTATAATAATAAAATTTAGGATCCCTCGGTTTAATCGTTCTTACTCCGCTTACCAAAGAGCAATACGGGTCGTTTAGCCGGTATTCTAATGTTAAGTTCTGTAGGAGTTTAAACAAAGAAGCGTGGTCAAACTGACAAGGATCTGCCGATATGAAGTCTTCCATTCCGTGTTTCCGTGCACGATCTGCGTCTATAAAAATAATCATGCAAATGAATTGACTGGAGGAATGTTCTATTAAACATACCTCCTTGAATTTTCGATATGGTAGAATTTTTATCCTGCAGTGTCAAGGGTGGCGTGGGCTTGTGACTTTGACCCGTCGCGCGATACATGGCCATCACCCACAAATGGCACTCATTTTCGTCATCACTCGCGTAAATAATACTATCACCTTCCTTAACAGCGTTAAAAAAATATCTACCGCCTTCCAAATCTACAAAACGCGCTGTGAGCACTTCTACATTCTTCCAGGTTAAGAGGAAAGGGAGGAAACTTACGCTTACCCATTCCGACCATTAAGTTCGCTTAAAAATACGAAAACAATAGCATTCGTGATACTCCCAACAAGAAAAACTTACCACTTGAAGCTTCGATGTAGTCAACCGTGTATCCATCCAGCTGCATCATCTCCGAAGGTTCCGACTTTTTCTCTTTGTAACTACACATCGCAAAAGTATATTGAGATACTTGCACCAAGACGTAATATCGTTTTTTCCACTTTTTCCACACGTTTTTCCCCAAGGCGTATAAATACCCGCAGTGTTTCATATTCAGCGGTTTATCCATCCTACACGCTATTTTTATCCGTAAATCTTGATCGGGAAGGTTTTTAGGTATAGTCATTTTGTGCCATTCCGGTGCCTAAATAATTCCAACGACATTAATCAAAACTGTCAAAATCGTAACAAAGTGTTTTCGGGTCTCACGAGGTGATTCCTAGTGTGGGTTGGTGTTGGTTAGTATCGTCTGTCAGTATCCAAAACCTGACCTTTATGTATGTACGTAAGAACTACAACCCATTGCTGTGTCATGTTATGTATTGCGCCAAATGCATTCTTGAGCTACTCAACTAATCATGAACTAAGTACGACCGAACGAAATGGCGAAAGGAATGGAATTATATAATTAGATAAGGTGACCCTGTGTGATTTTAATCGAATTCCGTCATAATACAACAAAACTAGCACGAAGCGTGTTTTAGAACGTCGCCTCGCGTCAGCTGTGACCCAAGTCATGACATGAAAGTGTTCGATTTTTCCTACCTTAGATGAGAGGGGCGTCGGTTTGAGGACAACTTTTCCTAATTCTTTGTCTTCGAGGGCGAGCATTCCGGGATTTTCTGTGTACAATTTGACTTTGACTACTGGTAACGGATGGGTGGTACAAAAGTCGCCTTGTGTATCCCACATTGGTTTGGAAGCTTCGGCCTGATCGGTTTGTAATTTTTCTCCATTTTCGACTTCCATGGTGCAATAAACGATTCGATTTGGCGCTAGAGATTTTAAACCTTTTACTTCCATTACTACTACCTAAAATAGTAACTCTAGAGAACGTGTTTGGTTATATTTTAACTCGTTTTTAGCAAGGTAGGGATAATTCTATTTTGCACACTGACACTGACTTTATTTTTAAATTATTAATTGCCAAGGATTGGAGGAATAGCGCTAGTAGAGCAGTAAAGATGCCAACTTGTCCATTAATAATTACAACCAAGTGCGATAAGCTATTGAAAATTATATTATTATTATTTTTACGATGTTATGATGAAATTTGATTATGAAAGCTTAGAAGAAAGATTTTAGACAAGTGTGGATGAGGAAGTGTGTAGAGACGTAAGTCAATAAAATCAGAAACAAGTGCACAAGTACCTTGGAGGTGGCATAAGAACTAAAAGCGTTTTAATAATACGTGAAGGGAGAGCTGTCAAAGAAACTGGAAGAAAATAGAGCGTGAATCGTAGAAGAGAATGAAATATGGTGGTGGAGGTAATAATATTGTGAATGGCACTTCAGAAGAGATATTTAAAATGGAATTACCTCTAATTGAAAAGTTAGCACAACATCAAGTTTTGTCAGTTGCGTATCACTGTCAGCTGAATCTCCTTCTAATTTTGCTAAAGATCCTTGCGATCTAAAAGAAGTAACATAATTCATCAAAAGATGCTTCACATTATACGGATTATTATGGTTATGCAACCTGTGATTATAGCGTTTTAGTTTTTGCAAGCCATATTTAGAGTCCATCGATCCTTTTGATACGGGGAGAGATTCGAGATTCGCCATCAATAAATTTATTGATGACTTTAATTCCTCTATGTACAATGACTCCATTTCTTTCAGAACAAATTTCGGCATTAACTTCCGGTTCTAGAATCCAGTTTCCATTTTTAACAACTACAAATCTATATCGACTAAAGAAAGACAACATGACCAACGATATTTCGCGCTTGGTTCATCACCAACGAAAACAACTTTCTTTGCGAACTCGCTACTTATTCCTTATTTGCTATATAAATTTGATAATTTCACCGAATCGCCAATATTTTCCACGCTTTCCTGCCAGAAAAGCAAGCTGCTATTTAAACAGCAAACACGGCTTATTTACACAAAGTTATTTTGCTGCGGCTTCTCTTCATGCGCCACATCAACTACAACAATTTGCATTCAAATTGCATTTCAGAAATTTCCAAAACTACCACACGTTTTACCCATTTTAAAACACTACATGTTTATTAAACCAAGTTCAAACGTGGTTTGTTCTTTAAAAAAAAAAAACCACTCAGAATTACATAATTACATTTCACCCAGTTAACCTTGCGGTAACATCAATATTTTTTTAATGGCTTAATTTCAAATTAAAAGCTCCTGAAACGGCTTATCAACAGCCCGTTCTAGTTAAATTAAACACGCCTCTTTCATCCAACACCGCTGATTGAAAAATTAATACACCTAACTGAACCAAACAAGCTTGTTTTGAAATTAAGAAAAAGACAGATGTTTCATTTTGAAACAATAGAAGAGTTATTTAAACTTCTCAATTATTTCATCAAAATTCGAAGAATTTCTTCTTGGAATTTCGTAGCCGGAAAATAATGCAACAAGTTTTCATAATTCGAACTTTATGCTTAGTCAAAATTCAGAGTATTCGACAACTCTTATTTATCATCCCTGAACCTTGACTTTTGATTTTAAAATTAATAAGACGCTCAACTTCTTGTACGTCATTATTTGAATTTCAGAATACTAAATTATTCTAATTATTTATATTTCTTTCTTCTTCTAATTATGATTTAATATTTCATTCATTCGAATGTAGCAAACAACGAATACGGTGACAATCGTCAAATGATTACAAAGAAAAAATTTCCCGGCGCATCCACCAATTTTTAAAATTTGTTCAATCTTTAAACAGTCGTAATTATGGAAACATAATGGCAACCTTGAGATATATGCTATTAATTTTTTCGCCGGTACCAGTTACAAGTCAGAAGCTCCAAAAACCACGAAGTAACAAAAGTGTGTAATATTTCTTAGAGTTCCGGTTATATCATAGATGACTGTAACTTATTATTCATACGTAAACAGCTAAACCAGAACTGTTTTTGAAAAAGTTGCTTAGGTGTGATATTCAGTGATATATTTTTAGATCACATCGCCCGCTTCCGAGACGTACAACCTTCTGAAACTTTTTTCTTTACGCAAGAAATATTAGAAGAATTCGTTTCATCGATAGAGTAAAATGGTGTGATTCGTGTGAGCTATTTTCGCAAGTCCACATTTTTTCACAAACTCACTTCTTTATCATAATAAAAAATTCTGATCAATTTTTATCAATTCGTTTTTGTGTAGGTTGTATTGATTTTTTTTATATATGTATACACCCGTATATATATTTATTTATTTTTAGCAGAAGTTTAACAGCGCTTTTACATGAACGGATTTAAACGTCGCTTTTCACGTTTTTTAATGCACGACTTATATGAGCAACCAAAAGCCGCCGGACTTGTTGTGACAACCCCTCACAAAAATTGTGAGTTAATTCACTCCAGTCACGTTGCAGTAAATGTATAACATGTGACGTTTATTTTGTCCAGTTCGAATCTCTCAATACTCAAAGCTTACACGCTTGGAATGGATATGCATCTGAAAAAATTGGATTCGCATCCGCCACAATCCAGCCTGGATCATTCTAAATTTGTTGCATATCGAAAGGTTTGACGCCAGCTCGCTCTATACAAAAAATAATTTAAATATTTTAACCTCGAGCCGTTTCTAAGATGTATAGAAATATTTAGAAAGAGACGGAAATTAACATCCAACTATTCACATGTCTATCACAATGACATTTGACAGACGGTTTTTACTTTTTATCGACTTCCTGAAAAAAATGCGAATACCTTTTCGGACCCATAATTCTAAAAAAGATGTTGGTTTGTTCATTTTGTAGCGAGCTACTTAATTTCAACAGTTGCTGAACGATTTTAATGAAAGTTGGTACACACATATTCAACATAAACGATGAAAGAGATCCATTTCAAAGTGGAAGAAAAATTCTTTTGATTACGAAAAAGGTAAAAATACGTCAAATTTCCACTGTTCAAAGATTTTTTATTTTAACTTTTTTGTGGGACATGTTTCGAACATCTTTATGTTCATATTAAGGCTGAAGATGGACATAAAGATGTTCGAAATATGTCCCACCAAAAAAATTAAAATAAAAAATCTTTGAACAGTGGAAATTTGACGCATTTTTACCTTTTTCGTAATCAGAAAAAAATATTCAACATGATTACAGTATTTAAAATATAAAGACTTGATATATTACAGAGCTAAGGCCAGCGAAGAATCGTTTTGGCATTGTTTAATGGTCGGATTATTCAAACGTAACTTTAATACTGCACATTAGACGGCAAAATATCGGTTTAAGTACAAAAATTATTTTTATTCCCTTTTATATTTGTATTATTTAACATAAACTTAACGTAAAAGCAGATTATTTTGATTTACAGAATTACGTCCCATTTTCTAATATTTGCATACATTGTTCTGTTGTACCTACGTAGTTTAGCATAAACTTTTGATTGGTTTATATGTATAGGTAATTCAGAAAATGAACTTACAACCGAGGAATATCAATTTAAATACAACAAATATAAAAACAATCTTTATTGTACTTTATGTTGTACGATTCAATAAATTTTCATTCTAGAGTGGTGATCACAAATGGAAATTATGCCACAACCTTGATTTTGACGTTACAGCACGTGGTATTGTCATTGTCAAAGTCTATTAAGATGGTACAATGCTACAAGACTTGACATTTGCTTCCACAGCTAAACTGAAATGAAAATCTATCGAATTGCAAGATATTTTACAAAGAAAATCATGTATTCCAAGAGTAGCCTAATTTAATGTTAGAAGTTAATTATTTTGACTGACGGGCCTAGGTACGTCCATTTACGTTCCGGCACTAATTTTTACGTAAAATGTTCTGTTGAAGTAATGTAGTTGATGATTTATGCAGGCGTAACTTACAAACTGAAGGTGAAGGTGAAGACATCAGTTTAAATACAAAAATTATTTTTATTTTATTTTATATATTATTTTATAAATGAAAAAGTTACTCATGCTTTCACATCACATGTGTTTCAAGTACACCATTATTTAACGTGAACTTAATGTAAAAGTTGATTATTTTGACTTAAAAACTTCCGTCTCAGTTACGTTTGGTTATTAATTTTTACCAATTGTTCTGCTGTGGCGTTCTAAGTGCTTAGTTTAACTAAGTTAAGTTACGTCGACAGAACTTAACTATTCATTTCACAATCTAAGCAATTTCAAGTCCGCATCAACTCACGAAGAAATCGAAAAAATATTTTGAATTAATTACGAACTGTAAAAGAGTTATCCAAAGTAGAAGACCGGAGATATAAAAAATCAAATTTTGTTGAAAAAGTTCAGTTGGCTTCCATTTAAAAAACTTGTGCAAATTTTCAGTGTTGTTTTATTTCTAAAATGCTTTTTAATCCTGTTTTTATGTGCGTAAGCATGTGCAGGGGTGCATTACTTAATATTTTTGAATTTCAGATTTCTGTTTCAGAGGACTTAGAAGTTAAAATGTTATAGCGGATTTATCATGTCTGGTAGTGGTTGTTAACTTGTTTTGTAATTAACTGGCAGTCAAATTATGGAAAAGGGGTGCATGTATACATCAAAGAGGAGCAGTAAATAAGTGTTCTTTGGGGTTTTCAGTTGTGTAAATTTTGATTGATTAGAAGACTTAAATTCGTATTTGCACAAGTTAATATTAAATGAGCAGTTTGTTTACAGAGCGGTGGGTGTTTTATCTTATACAGCTGCAGTGTAGAGTTACTGACATTATAAAGGTCTTATATAAAAAAAAAATAAGTTGGAGGCTGTAAAGCGGTTGGAAAAATTGCCGACGCCTTTTACGCCTCTTTGTGTTTTCTTTTCTCCTTCCATAAAAATAAACTGTTTGTTTTTTCACATCAATATCTACGATATTTTCGTTTTATTTGATAGAGCGGGTTTGGGCTGTGATCGACGATAGTCGTGAGATTATTAATAGTTGTTGAGGTTATGCCCAAGCAATTGTGTTATATAAATGTGTCAAACGCACGTAATTAGATTATTTTCGATATCTAGCTTGCGGAGTAGCAGAAATTGATGAAAGAAGACTGTTTTCTCGAAAACCCCCAACGGTGTTGACCTTAATATAAGACCCAATACGTTAGTACATTTAATCATGTTGTCTTTCGATCAAATATAGACGAACAATGAAATGAAATTTACCTTTTCCATTTCAGCTACTTTTTGCATTCTTCCATCTAACTCTCGTCTAATAGCAGCCGCCTGTTCGTCGGCCGAATCAAGCTAAAATACTCTTACAATTGTAATTTCTTTCTCGATTTTTAGAAGATTGAGTAACATTGAATAAAGTGGCAGATTTTCCTTACCATCAAAGCATTAAAAAGAAGTTGGTGTTCAAATTTTTTAACTCCCAGTATTTGTTGGAACATATCGTAGAGTTGTTCTTTGGATAAAATTAATTCCGAATTTAATGATTGTTGTTGCATTCTAGAAGGCCGCTTGGAATCTTCGTCGCCTAATCCTGCGAGATAAAAATCAATCGCTATTGTTTTCGAATTAAAGGATCATAATTATTGATTAGAAATGCGAGAAGTGTATGAGAAACGAAATAAGAGAATGACGGAAAACTCCATTTATTTCGTTAATTTAACCCCGGCGTTGGTTTTGAAATTTTCCGATAAAAACGTCATTTTCCGGCGACAACACGCCTGAAAGTACTGCATGTCTTAAACGAGTTTCTATTATACGAAGACAAAACCAATCAACAATTTTAATCAAGGAATCTCTCTCTCGCTCGCTCTCTCATGTTTACATAAATGTTTTGATCATCGGAAAAACTTACCTTTTAGAATACAGTCAAATTTAGCCATCCATGAGGTAAATACGGTTTCTTTACTTAAACCTTCCATTTCTGGCAAAGACCTATTACAGAGTATTAAGCAAATTTTTCATTAATATTCATGCAACGTCATACCTAACACGTTTTTCGATATTATTCCTAAAAACCTCTCTAAAATCATATTGCGAACAAGCACCAGATTGCACCATTTTCACTACCCTTTCCGATTTGAGGAAAACATCGTAGTAATTTTGTACAGCGTTTTGGAAAGCTTCATCCGCCATTATTTGAGTTTCTCCTTTCAAAAAACTCTGAAATCATGTTTTTCATTTTAACAAACCCACGTGACTCATATTTAAATCTTTATGTATTCTATATCAGAGCGCTATTTTGATAAACCAAAGGGCGAAAGCGGAAAAAGTCACTTTCATCCGTAATAAAAGTAACGCATTTTCTGTGTAATCTTTGGTTTTAGAATGATGTACAAAATAACTTTAATAATTGCTCTCTATAAAAAAAAAAAAGCAAGCAAGGCCGTGCTTTTCCAAAGCAACACTCGCTTGCCATGTAACTATATTTTCTTGGTAAAAGCTTCAAAGATAAAAAGAATTTTCTTCAAAGGTGTTTAGTTTGAATAACACAATTGCAGGAATGGCACAAAGGAACTTCATTAATAGGGGTAACACAAAGGATTTAGTTTGGCTGGAATATGTAAAGCCAAGATATTGAAATGTTTCTACAAATTCAATCAAATTAATTCGACGCTGGGGTTCCGAGCAAAAAAGAGGAGCACAAAACTCAAGGCTTACCTGAATCTAGATTTTTGGGAACAGAGACAGAGATGGTTTATAGTTGGTTCTGTTTCATTTAATCGGAACACATTGATCATAATTGAATTTATCGCGAGTGTGAAATTCGCAGATCGATGTTCATAAGTCTGGATGGGAGCACGCTTTTATGGTTAATACGAGAAGGAGCATGGCATGGATATTTGATCAGTAGGTGAAATTGGCAGTTAAGGTTGAAACCAAGCGATAAATGGGGCGATTTTTCCGTTAAATATGGTGCTTGAAAGGCAATCATAAAGTGGGATCGAAGGGGCGGCTCCAAGTTAATTGGTTCGTTCTTGTTGATTAACCAGTTAGATAGAGGAATAATTTAATTTGGAATTTGTCGAGAACGATTCATTACCTGAAATCTGGCGGTGATAGTTTCTAATTGGTGTTTTGTGATTTTGGTCTGACGTCGAGTCATATCCGTCGGTTGTTTAGCGTTGAATGGATAAGCGATGCACCTCGAAATGAACACGTACAGCTGTATGCGTCTCTTTCGTTCTTCTTCTTCTCTTTCCTGCTTCTCCTGTAGGTCCACTTCGGTCTTTTCTGAGGCCACTGACGGAGACGGACTGGTAGGGCGGGGAAGGGAGTTCGCACGGGAAGATCCTATACTGTGACTAAGGGTTTCGGCTGATACGGCACTAGATGGTGACAAAGAACGCTGAAGGACCGCCGTGTTGTTCGGCACCTCCAGGTTCCCACTTCCCGAATCCGATAAGTGTGCATGGTATGGAGAAGCTTCTGCCTGGAAGAAAAAACACCATTCACTAACACACCACCTTCTGCCGCACATAAATCAACCGCTTCCTTCATTAATTACGCCACCAGCTACCTTTCATAAGTCTAATAACCAATCCAGCCATTGCGCCTATACATTTGAACCGATACCATCTCCAATAATCCGATAAATAAATGTTTATGTGACCTGCACGTTATTTGTTTGGATATATCGAACAAGCACGACTTGAATAAGCAAATTTTCTCTTCACTCTGAAAACGACTTCAATACACATACAACTAAAGTGGACACGTGAATACGTTCTGCACTCCGCCAGACTCAATGGAAACTATCATTTATTTTATTCCAACACTGGGACCGTCTCTATTCACTAAAAGACTTCTCTAAACTAGATAGCACAGATTGCTTCTGATTTTGACTTAATTCGAAAGAGATATTGACTTTCGATATCGATTCTGAACAACAACCAACGCCATATGATGGATATCTGTTTTTTTTTTCTTTTTTGACGATATTAGAATTCATACTCCGAAATAAGTTTTTCTTTGGGAAAACAGATGGTAACTCCTTAGCCATATATATATATTCAAAATTTGTGACTTGTCTTGCTGTTCCAAATTAACTTCCGACGTGGCAACTTTTCGAAACGAATTTTTTAATGATAACTGTGAATAATGCAACACTGAGAAGAGTCAGTGACTTTGGATGAATTGATAAATTGATAAATAAAGCGTTAGAATGCACAAGTGTCAGTTCTGACGGTGATAATGTAACCTTTTATTTCTATTTTACAGGTCACATTTTTATTGACATAATATCACCAGAAAAGGCTGAAATCAGTCGATGAGATCATTTATCAAAAGTGGCGTGATATGCTCTGTTTTGGCATTTTGTAACTTGGATGTTGTAATCGTTTAAAAGTTAACGTGATCAAGTGGAGAGATATTTTCTGTAATTTAAGCGAATTGGCAGACCGTCAGCCACTCAAATGAATAACTAATTCAAAGTGGTAGTGTTTATATATTAACTAGAAACTACAATAGTGAGAGCTCTTGACAGCTGCTTTCCTGATTTCAGTGCGACTCAATACCCTCTGAAATAATGGATACTGTTTGAATAGCATCCCTGAAGAAAAAGGAAGTGTGATGATCGACAACAATGAAGGCTAAAAGTAGAATTAATTTCAAATTCATAATAAGCCTCGAAGTAATTGGGAGCAATAATAAAATGTATTTTCATCGAAAGAGAAATTTATAAGCTGTCATAGATGGGAGAGAGAGAAGCACCCCACGAGAAGATAATTGTGCGTAACAAAATAACTTGCAAAGTTCAAAGTTCAAAATATCAAGAGCAACTTTCCCGTTTGTTAGCAGATGAACATTTACATTTGATAATAGTAACGTGACCGCATCTTAACGAAGCCCTTTTAAGTTTATAAGAGGATTGTACTCATTTAAAAGCTTCTGCAAAAAAGTTTTGTTATAAAATTTGCTTACCGGATGATGATGGTGATGGGTTTGGTGGTGATGGTGGGTGGCGGGATGATGACCCGCGTGTGGAGGGGCGTGTTCCTCTTCACTGTCTTCTTCAGATGAAGATGGATCAATCATCTTCCTTGCTTCGTTCGTCCAATCTAAAAATAAGTATATTTGTCGATTTAAAGACTCATCTAAATGAGCAATCGTGTCGAGGACGAATCTTTTTATTGTAGAGACAGGGAAACTGGACGTCGGAATTGTTCAGGAAAATCAATACAGCCGCTTTCTGCTTTATTTTACAACTTTTGTATAATAAACCAAAAGAATTTCAAAGCATCACCTTCAAATCATCTTACGTAACAAATTCATTTCGTAGCACTTGGAAAGTGTAACCTTAAACGTGGTTAATCCACACCTCTACTCGATAATGCAATTAGTGATGATATTTGAAACAAAAGTGATAAAAATGATCAATCATTAAAAAAGTAAACAGATTTCGGAAAGGTAATTTCGTTACGAGAGCACCCTTTCAGAGTAGGCAGATTTTCCTGATTTCATTTCGTTCAACACCGAGTTATTAAATTAAAATTGTAACCTTATTTGCCGCAAAAATGAACCATATTACGTGTATTAACTGTAATAAGTCTCATTTCATGCGGAGTTTAAACAATATTAAAACACTCGCAAAAGTGGAAGTACTTGAAAATCATTTAGGTTGTTGTTTCACTTCTGGTATTTCATGAAACTTCCTCGAAGCTTTTTAATTAAAAATATAAAGGAGGATAAAGCAAGAAAATGTAAAATGAGATCTTTTGCCATAATTATGTCAAATAAGAGATTTATGTATCATCCGCCGTTTCAAAGCTATACACCGAAAATTATCCAACTTAAATTTTAATTCGAAAATTTGCTCGCATACGGGAAAGTGAGCGGAATTGCGTAATTTTTTCGACAATAAGTTGCTTTTTGTGACGAACGATCATTACGAAATTCGTGATTTTCAATAATCGTATTGTTGTGGTGGGGGTTAAGAAGGTCACAATTTGGGCGATGAATGTAAAGAAGTCGTTTGAGGAACATAATAAGGAATGAAATTGCTCGATATTTTGGTTCAATATAATGTCAGAAAAGTCAATAACGAGAGGAAGAAATCTGGTATTTGAATGGAACGTTATAAAATGGTTTCTGTGGTTTTTCTTTTTCAATATTTCGAGATATTGAGTCGTATTTGCAATGATGCTAGCATTGTATTTCAATACATTTTATTTCCAGAATAACTGAGATTGTAGTGCGAAAGTAAATAACGTTTTTCATAAAATATTAACTGAAAATATTGCAAAGGTTATGTTATGAAATGTAATAAAATTTAACATTGCGCAGATAACAAGTGATGTGAAACGTTAATGGACTCGGTTTTTGAGCGAGCAAAATATAATTACGGCTTGTTCTAACGATCATACCTTGGAAATAATTAATTATTCGAAACTTCATAGTACACGCATGTCATTCATTAGCGTACGTATATAATACAGTGTTGAAAGCAAACAACAAGCAATAATTTTAATAATCCGAAATTACGTTAAGATATTATCGAGCCAATAAACAAATTAATTTTTGTTTATCTAATTCATTAGTTGGCTCGTTGTAAAATAAATACAGAGTTCAGCAGGATCGGCCTTTTATTATTGCCAGTAAAAATCATCGTAGGTGTTCGAGAGATTAGCAAATTGCCATAATAAATGATGAAATGCTCGGAGCTCGTTAAATCGATACCCGAAGCCTAAAACCTACATCAAAATTGCAGTTATTCCACGAGGAGCGCAAATCAAATTATGTCGGCTGAAAAATCATTCGATCAATTGGGGCTCTGCCAGGGTGCCATCTAGGACCCCTCCATTCATAGATTTTCACTTCGACGTGAAAATTATGAGCCGAGGTCAAAATAATTATCCCGAAACGATATCAGTTAACCAACTCCTTTGCTTTATGAAAATTCCAATAATCTCCGCACGCTGAAAACTGAATTCTATTAATATTAATATAAAATTGATTTCGTCCGAGTGCCGTTAAGGTTGTGTTAACGATATATATTGAATTACGTTTTAGCCAAATAACTTATTTTTATTGTAACGCAAAACCATATGCGTGTTAAATGATATTGTATGATTAAGTTTAAGTGTTTTGCATATATCGATTATTCTAATAGCATGGCAACATTAACAATATTTTATTCGACCTAGGTTAAAGTATGTCGAGTTAATATAAATCCTAATAAAGCTAAATATGTAAACGCATTCCTAAAGGAATAACCGAATAATCCTTGTTCACATTGTCATCATAATTTTATTAATTTAAAAACAACCATTTGTCTCTGATGCTCCAAATTTAGATTTCATTTTAATTTATTTATGGCAAAGAACAAAGATGAGGGCACTGCCATTCGGAACATGTGCCGTTTACATATCAATGAATGTTTATTTTTAATGGAAGCACGGTTTACTTTCCACATTTATTCAGTGAGAAATTAAATTCGTGAAACTAAATGTCAAAAATGTCTAAAAAGTTCAAGGGAAAGCGAATTGTTTTTTCACACTTTTGTTTTATTTGATTGTTACAAAAATGTGTTTCCACTTCACAGTTAAATTAGAGATTTTTCTAAACGTTTAAATATCACATATTTTTCGTTATTGTTCAAAACGTTATTTATAACCGTTTTTAAAATTGTTCTTTCGGCTCACCGAACAAAATTATATATTCGTAAATTCTTGAATAAGATGCTTCAGCGTTTATAAATAGAAGATTTATTACTTCACACTAATGAAACAACCCATCAACATTATTTTATTCGATTTAAATTCAGTTTGTATCATCTCCCGATAATACCAATTTCGTCAAAGAAACGCGTAGGAACAAAAATATACTCTTTCATTATGTAGCATTATAAATCTTGGATTTCATCAAACTCCAAATCCACTTTAACTTACTTAGCAACTAATTTGTTACCGTCGAAAAGTAAAACTCGCTAATTTTCAACAAAGCAAACAACTCACGTTTTATTCGAAAGCAAAAATATAAAGGGAAATTATTAATTCCAAGAACATTGTGCGCTGAACATTGCTGAAATCATTAAAAATTGAAACATCAAAAATTTAATTGATAGTTGACGTTAAAAATGATTCATTTTTCAAATGTATAAGACGTTTCTGTCAGACGCAGTAAAATCCATGATTGATTTTTAAAACACTTGATTCTCTTATGCTTCAAATCAAATAACGTTCAGTTCAATTCTCACGTCTAAAAGACAGTTTTGCTAGTTAACTTAATCAAAATTTGGAAAATTCTAGAATCGTCGGTAGCTTACAAATTTCCATAATTTTCCATGCAATATCTCGGGCAAATGAAAGATGAAAATGTTAAGAGTTGTACGTTTGGAAATCTTGAATTTAAATTCAGATCGGGGTTTTCCGAAATCGTGATATGTTTCCCGGTTCGTTATAATGAATTATTGAATTAATTTTGCGAAGAAACAAGACTAATGAATGACGTCTCAAAAACAGAGTAAGATAACCAAATTAGTATTGTTCTCCTGAAAATATGATGGAAGTTGCAAAATGTTGTCTGAAACTGAGGTTTCTGAACAAATTCAATTATTCAGAACAAGTAAAACATAATTTTAAAATAATAGGTAACTTAAAAATTTTTATTAACAACACGCTAAATTCGTTATATATTCGGAGGCGTAAAAGCATATTTTTTTATAACTTCAACTTAATAATTTGAGAAAATTAATCAAAATCATCAAAAATCGAGGTATAAATTGCTGCTGAGATCGTGTCTCCGTCTGTGTATAATAAATTATTATATTAACTTTATTAAGGTGTCAGGGTGATGAGTAACATCAGAAAATTATTGCCAAGGATAATTGAATTAGCAAGTTCTGAAGACATGATTAAAATTACAAAATGTGACAATTTTTTCAGAAAATTAACGTCGCTATCGCGACTGGTGATTCTGTTACAAAATATAATTCAATACCACCTATTATTTCTTTTTATTGAGAAGCAAATATCCGTAAAAAAAATGAAGGATATTAAATTTTCATTATAATTTCTTGCGATAAGAAGAAACGGATGACTAGATTTTAATGTTAATTTAATTTTAATATTTAGATCTAGCTTGTATTTCTGCATTTTAACTTGTTGAACTACATAAATATTTTCAGTCGAAATTCAGAGAATTCCAAATAATTGTGACTTACTCTCGAAATTCGACTTTTGTTTTCGAAATAAATAGTTTTTTTCTCTGCTGTTCCGACAGAAAATTTAGGAAAACGAAATTTTATTATATAAATTTAAAATGTAACCTTTGTTTCAAGAATGATTTCTCAGAACTTTAAATCCTTAGTCTTCAACTTTGACATTCTGATAATTTGTAAGGAATTTTCGAGGAAACAATTAGAAATATGTATTGTGGAGATATATTTGACAGAGATATACAGCCACGGTAAATGTTTATTTTCCTGTTCCCTTTTATAATTCCACTGTTTTAAGAATACAGCAGTTTTAAAACATGACAATAATTATTACGTTTAATACTTTATATTTTTCAACTGAAATAGAACAGAATTATATTTATGTGAAATCGGAAGAATTCCAAATGTTTTATGTTTCCCCAAATTCGACAATAATGTAACAAAATTTTGCTGGCGTGGATTATCTTTTATAAAAAAAAAAAATGAAACACGCAAGAAAAATTTCAGAAGAGTATTACCTTTGCCTCAGTTTGGGTCCTGTGCGGGACCTGGTTCGCCTTGGGTGGCACTTTACTTGCATTTCGCGGGAAAAAAAAATAAAAAAACAGGAAGATGAGAGCCACCAGGCAATATTTATTAAACTAAACTACAAAAAGATTATTAACTATAAAAAGAAACCTAACCTAAGGAACTGAAACCGTGGGACTAATTAGCGGACTAAAATCAAACTGAACATAGAGCCAGCCCCTTGTACTAGGCGGTGTAGTCAGAAAGACAACCGCCGAAGAAGACCCTGCCAAAGTTTTTTATCAATTTTGGTGAACAATGGCCAGCAATCGTAACCCAAAACAGTGAGGTGGTTAAGCCGCCCTTATCTAATGGCGATTAACTAATTTTCGTTAAATCAGCCAGCTAACACCAGTAGCTTGGTTGTCTACGTTGTTACCATAATCGTCACTCTATAATTTTTCTTATTTCCTATTGTTTTTAACTATGGCTTGAGGGCGTTGTCACTGCTTGGTCTACGAATCATTTCATGTCAAAAGCAACGAGCAAGGATCCGCCGCTACCGAACTGGTGTTCTAATTTGTTTTCTCTAATTATTGTCGGGGAGGCCATCAGCCCTTCGGCTATTTAAGTGCAGTTTTAATCTTGGTACATAGATCAATGGAAAACTCCCAAAAACCATGGATACGTATACGCCCCTGTAGTATAATTAATTAATTAATTAACCTATTACTGCGTATCAACAACAGCTCGAAGATTCCCCTCTTAGTCATAAGGATTTCAATTTGACACCATGTTGCTAGTTCTCAACCAAAAAAGGTTTATTTTAATTTAAGGCGTGATTTTGAGAAATAGAGGATATTATAAATCTAATAATTAAGAATTTCTAAAATAGGCTGAATAATTTAATAGCTTCCATAACAGTTCTCAAAAAGACTTCGTCCGATACAACCAGGTAACCAAGACTTACTGCTTATGGTGCGGGTGGATCCTTTAAGCTGTGATACTGAATTTATTCTATTACAGTCGAACTATTTTTATTACTTTGTTGGGTCTAAAATGTGAGAATTATCTTTTCTGGTTTCTTTAGAAAGTCCGGATGACAAGCTACCATGTGTAGCGGTGCTACTTTTGTTACAAAATGAAATTCCATCGGGTCAAAATTTTCGGAATTTTCAGTTTTACGCAATAAATTTCATTTTGATTTCCAACATATAACAAAAACCTAATTAATTTTTCGAAATTCGGAAAATTCCACATCGTATTTTATATCTCCCGAAATTTCGATTCTTATGCATTTTTTTTTTGTCACGAATATGAGTATCTAAATAAAATAAGTGAAATTTGAATGAATATATCCAATTATTTGAATAAAACTTAGCAACTTGGAGAATCAATTCAATTTACAAAATGTGCAGAATTTTTTTAAATTTTTATTTTATTTATAATTACTTGTCATTTTATCAAGAAAGAAATAATGAGAAAAGTTTTTATTATTCCGAAATCATAACTTTAACCTTTGGTTAGCACCATGTTTATCTCTTTACATCATTCATATGTTTCTATGAATTATGGATATATTGAGGCTGTCAGTTTTACGAAGGCCCAAGGGAGTAACGTTCAAGTTTTTATCACAACTTTTTTTAATTGATTAAGAAAAATATATTGCAAGATTCTTTAAACATTCGAATATATTTTAGATTCAAAATAAAAAATTGAAAAGTTTACAGAGAGAGAATCTAATTTTCAATTTTTGTTAACGTAACTTCGTATTAAAACCATTTCGATCCAGTGCTATAAAGTTCTACTTTTAGTCAAAAATGAAGAATTGCAAAAACGTGCAGCAGCCTTTTTTCTCTTTGTTAAGAAGCAGGGCGCCTTATAAAGGAGTAGCTACAAAATTAAATTATGCTGCAACACATTACTTATGCATTATGTACCTACATATGGAACCTGAATTTTTATCGTCAAGGATTTAAATAGATTTTAAAAACACCAACAATTTATATGAAATTTTTGATTCACGAAACGGATAACTTCATTGTGGTGGAAAATATTACTTTGAAGTAAAGTTTTTACATAATTCAATCTTCATTTTCCTTTTAAAACAAGCCAATTATTATTCAGAAACTACGACAAAACCCCTGTTGGCAATTTAAAAATTAACAAAATGTGTTTAGCGCAGGAAATAAAAAATGAAATTTATTAATTCTAACAAGTTGTGACTTTGGAACTTTAAAAACGCATTTAAGTGCGTATTGGCATAAAATGAAAATTTTGTTGAGTCGTAACAATCTTTTTCCGGCAAAGTGAAAGAGGCATTTCGTTGAAAAATGAGAATACGCCACCACGGGGATTTGTTTTTCATTTTTCAACACCACATAAGCGTTTGAGGTGTGATGTAGGTACGTCATCCTGAGTAGTGAAATGGGGGTTTTTGCATCGAAAAATGTTTGGTAGGACTCTAAGAGAGGAAAATTAATCGACATGTAAATTTATAGCCCCGGTTACGTCCATTTCATTTGTTTGAATGTGATAAAAATTTATGATCGCATAAATTTCATAAACGATTTCATTAACGATACTTATCATTTGACATACTATGAATTTGGACCGGATACTTGGTAGGGTTCCATTTTTAGATTCGTTAGCTACCGGAGCAAAAAATTTGGCTGAAATTTCGTGCTCAGCCTAAAAACTAAGGGACTAATTAAAGAGAACGGGCTTTTTTGTTGCTAGTGCATATAAATCAAGTCTAACGATCCGCAACAAATTAAACAAAGTTAAGTACAACATTGTAGGAAAGTTTAACGGTTATCATGAGGACCAGTGTAACTTGCAATGTTCCGTCTTCAGCACTGCAAAATAAAAAGTTCAAAATTAAATGGTTTTGTCGTGGTGTCGGCTTAAAGCGACATGAAAGTTCCAAAGTGAAATTAAACTTGAAACTTTAACACCCTGTTGGTGTTAAGGAAATAATTTTATTCAGACAATTGCCAGTGGCCATTGTGAAATTTTGTTTATATAAAATCAAATTTAACAAACGCAGTAGGGCAGTGACTTAATTAATTTCACGCCGCTGCTGTTAGATCGCTTCAGGCATTTAAATAAACAAAACAAAGCTTTGTTGTCAGAAAATGTATCACTTATACATTGTGGGGAAGAACCGAACGCACTCACAAAAATTTTTAATTAGTCCCCATCGATACCATCGAATGTATGATATTAAGTCACGAAATATTCCGTGTATAATAAAATAAACGACATAAATTAAATTAGGATGCTATTTATACATATTTAAATCGGTGGAACGTCTTTACCTACCCCAATTTTAAATTGGAGTAATTGAGCGTCAGGAGATTGGGAGAATTCCATCAGCTTATGAATTTTTAATAAAAACGCAAGTCTTATACTCCACAATAAAACGATGAATGAGTCGTAAAATAAGTCCGGATGCGTCCTCGACACGCCGGTTATTAAACCATCTTCTAACATTAAAAACCAAAACGACTTTATTATATACAAATACCCAAAGAGTGGATGCATTTTGGTGGAAGCGAAAGGTCAAGTTTAGACTTGAAGGGCCAGGAGATTTGATAAAATAATCGAGTGCGTGAATAATGAGTAATGAAATCAGCGTGGAGTTAATTGGAGATAGCGAGTGCATAATATCACGTTGTTGGTTTAACGCTCGTTATCTAAGCCGGGGTGTAGTTTTTTCCTAGAACAACGGAAAAATGTAATTGTACGAACAATAAAATTTGAAAAGAAAGCGTGAGAATGTAAACAAGATCGATGAGTCGAGAGAAGTTTGATCTGGTGCAGTCTGCGGTAGAAACAATGACACATGGTGTGCGTTATTGGTGGTTATGATGAATAAACTAACCTGATTAGTACAGTTGGGAAGTGTAGCTGGTGTCGGTGTCGCTATCCCATTCTGCGGTGCACTGTCCCGAGTTCGGCACTAGGCAGCCACGGGAAGCATGCCTTGGCCAGAGAGGAGGCGGCGAGTTAGCAACAACGGCACACGGCGACGGCGACGACTGTGCTTGCAATGTGGGGCATTAGGTACTTCTAAAAAAGCTCGGTATTGATTTCCCGTTGGTTGCAGCTTGGAGAACTGTGACCTGAAAAGTCTTCAGTATACTGTACTAACTGCGTTGCGCAGGTTGCGTACTTGCGGTCGTCTCTCTCCACGGCGCCATGGACGCGCACGCGTCGCGATTTTACCATCGGGATAGAGGGAATCGTTATTTTAAATGGACTATTGCGCCTGTCCTTCTACTACTTTGCCCATAAAACATCCTCGCATTATCAGCCGAAATTCACAATTCTTCCATGCCACCGAGAGCGTTATAGATGCCGCCGATATCCCGTATCGCGCTGCCCCCCGACGCTGTTTGCGGGCCCCACGCCCCTGGCGAGGCTAATTTATCACCCTTATTGACGCTCATTCAAGACTGACAAAGATCGCTAATTGGATAATGCAGCCTTGCTTAATTGTCACCTTCTATCGATCTACCACATGTCCTCAAGACCGACCTAATCATCGTCAGATAAATAACTCCTGCGGCCTCCACGCTCCGTGCATTTTCGCAGCAACCCAGTCTAGACAGCTTTTTCTGAAGCATCCAACTCGTCCGTGGACAACTTTCAACGTCAAAAATCGCACTCATGTATATTTGACGAAACTCTTCGAAAGGGGAAGTCCAAACAAAGAAACTTTGTTCGAGTGCTTCATTGCCGTATTGTGAAGCGAAAGCCACAAACTTTTTGCTCTTCATCAGCTAAATATTATATTACTTTTGGGGTCGTTCACCCTCTCAGCGCCCATCATATTTTCTTTGAAAGTAATTTTGGCGTCGCGTGGGCGAAATCAACAAAAATCATATTATACACTTACTACACAATTATTATGAGAACCACGACATTGGCGTATCGAACGTGTTTTGCGGCAGGCTCTTCATCTTTCCAAACATTCGAATAATCGCCCATTCACAATTACTCTCATCAATGTAAGTCTGCTGCAAATATATATTTAGAAAAACTCGTCAAGTTCAAGTTTGTTGGAGGACTCTTTTGACCTATCTATAACAGAGCCAAAACTTTTTCACCCTTCGGATATATATTACTTGTGAATTAAGGTCATCGACCCTCTGGAAATGATCGAATGGAAATCAGTTCGCAAAATTCGTAGTCTCAGACTGGCATCGTACCGTTTTTCCATATAAGAACTCCAATCAATTACGATAGATTTTCTACTTAGCTACATCAAAATGAAGATCCCCTTCACCATCCTAATTGAATATTAAATTTTGAATGTCAATAAACTTTATAAACGTAAATAGAAAAGAAAACGATTGCATGAATATCGATCTATACCACTATATTATGTGGGTCTTGTATCTAGCTGGTACACTACAATTAATTAGAAATTAAATATCTATTACAGGAATCGTATTAGTCTCATCAAAGGTGATTGGTTATATTGATACACTAGGATTCCGATGCCCATGCAGTGCACATAATGAGATAATCATCTTTGGAAATTTGGATTTACATATTTCCTATAATTACATTGAATCTATAACCAAGTCTATTTAATTGTAAAATAAACTCAAGAATGACAACGTTCCAATAAAAGTCTGTTGAAGCAGATGCTTTACTGACGCCCTTTTTTTCTTTTGTGTGTAATACTTATTGCGATTATTGACGTGTTTGAGTTGGTGAAATGAGAATAATTACCAGTTTCTCTTTGAGACTAATATTTTTTTCTTTGCGTAGGAGGAATAAAGAAAACAGATTGCCTTTGCTGTCTTTTTCACTGCTTATCGTTACGACTTTATTCATTTCATAAATATTATGATTCTTATGAACTCGATACGAATTTTTTTATTTGAGATTCTCTTTACCATGTCGCTTAAGCACTTACTTTCACTTTCTGATTTATGAAAGTGAAGTTTGTTCTTCATGTCGCTCTATTTTAAAAAAGTCACCTGACTTGAAAAACTCAATCATGTAGGGTGTTCACGCGAAAAATATCTTTGACAATTTTATAAACTTTACAGATTTATAGGGGGGGATGTGAAACAACAAAAATTACATATTGTTAGAATGCGTTGTTTCATTTCCAACCAGTCAAAATTTAAAATTATAATTGCAACTCTGTGTTGTCCAAGAAAAAAAGAATATTACTATAACAAAAAAATATTGCTAGGTGAAATTTTATTTCGTAAAGTAAAAAAGTAAAAAGTTAATTTTGAAAGAAAAATAGCAGTTTATTTGGCTTAATCATGTAAATCTTCATCACCCACTATAAACAATGAGAGAAACCATTTTCAAACCTATTTTGAACTTATTAAAATGTCCTGGAAAGTATTTCTTTATATCCACGACGCATTTTATTTTGTAGGTTCTTTAACGAACAAAAGAAAAACAAAACAAACAAACAAAAACAAAAGAAAAAAATTAACATACTACTCCGGAAACTATGTTAAGTATGTCATCTGTGAAAAAACGTACTTTTAGAAGTGGTTTTTGACGAGATCAAAATGATTCAGGAAATCGCTTATATTGGTACTCCAAAATTGCTAGTGAGTAGCAGCAATCAACCTCAACGTCGATACATTTGTTAAACCCTTTTTACCTTTTTTTGACTTGTTGGTGAAATTTAAACTTCGGAAAAAAGAGGTTGAATAATTTTTCATTGTCATTAACGATTTTTGAAGTATTATATGAATCAAGAAACTTCTAATCACAGTAAATCATTCCAGCTTGGCTAAAAGCATTACTATGAGCACATTTGAGTGATTTATACAAAATATACCAATCAAGATTATTTGTGATTTTGTACATTCTGAACATTTCAGAGAGCAAAATACCCTGATCAAGAATTTGTTTAGATATCTACAGTTTTTAATGTTATGAAAAATAATAATATCCCGAGAGCTGGTGTTTTGATGGCTTATAACTGGTTATCATATATGTGATAAAATGAACATTGAAATGACTGTACATACACGTCCTTCATCGGATTTAAAAATCTTCACCAATGATGAACAACATTACTAGGTAGTCTGTAAAAACACTTAGAATTGGTCTATTCTTGTCTAATCGATAAAAGTTCAGAAAAACATATTTAATTTCAACATCACTACACCATGTTTGATCTAGTCCTAGTTTGTCGGTTTTAGACCGCACACTGCGGATGTTGAGGAGACAGATTTTGAAAGTCATTTCGGAAAACCGATTTTCAGTCTCTTTTGAAAAACACGTGAAATATTTCTAGAAATATTCTGATTAAGAACTGTTTGATATATTCAGATTTAGTAGTATATAAATAATATAATAATCTAAAGACCGAGGTCTATAACGGTCGCTGGACGTGTATTGGAATTTTATTGGAAAATTTGCGATTTTTGATGATAAGTTCTCAGTCTAATTTTGCGCAGAGTTTATGTATTTGACTAAAATGAAGCTTGATCGTCATTAATTAAGGGTATAGGAGTTCCCTGAGCTGATGAATAAAAAGTATTTATTAATAGAGAATTATTGATGTTCATATTTTTTCAACAGTTGATTTTGTTACCTGGCTGTCGGATTTTTTTGGATCGCAAGGTTTATTATTTACTTTATCCTTTACGTTGGCCTAAGTAACTGCTTTTTAAGAAGAACAATATGTTCATTTAATAATCTAACTTTATCATGTAATTTATTTATAAGAAAATATTTTTGTTTAATGATGTAACTTACAATGCGAGTGCCAAGAAATATCATTAATTAAATTTGTGCGATTTAGCATGAAAAATGTTATACTTTTCTCAGTGAAATAACGTTATACACCTCTAATAAAACTTTTTAACTTCGGTTATGAGATAGTTACTCACCCCAGTTTGTCCCATTGTAAAAATTTTGCAGTGATTGTAAATCAGACCCAAACAAATTGCAAAAATGCTAATCTTTTTAAATGTACATAATATCATTATTACATAAATTAAAATAAAAAACTAGATATATAGTTACACTACCGATTGGTCGTCTTTAATCTTACCCTTGAATTCAAGCATTGGAAGAGATAATTTACTTGCAAAGGTAGAGAAATCAATCGTTACCAACATTCTGATAAATTATTTTTAAGCTTTCTTAATTTGAGGACAAAGTTGTTCTAGTATGTAACATGGAGAGAATGTTTGTTTGCAATTAATATTTATATAACGAAGAAAGGGCTGATTTTTTGAGTACGGTACTAAGTAGGGTCCAACAACGTGAGAGGCAGACAAAAACCTTAATTTATAGCTATGACATGTTTGGGATAGCGGTCTCATTTTGTTAATAGATTAACTTAAGTACAATAGGACCCCTAATATAATGTTATTACGTTTGGCAAAGTATACAATTGTGGAAATAAAATTTTTAAATCACTTCTTAATGACCGCTATTAAGCTCCCGGTGTGAGGGTTAAACCTGTAACGGAGCTGTACCATAAACAATGGTCTAAATAAGGGTTATATTTGAAATAGTTGCTGTACTGGATAAGAGGCTTAGGTTTATAATAAATTTTTACAACTACGTGTATTTAATATTTATCAAAATAATGTCGGTATAAGATACATAGGAAAATATACAATACATAAAAAAGTGCATTAGATTAAAGAAATAAAATCATTGGCCATTAAAATCAGATAAATTGATTCCCTTTAAATAAAAATGGTGTTATAGATACCTGCCTAGCTTAAAGTTGAAAATTATTTGTAAGCAGTTATTGTTAAATAACTTTTCAAAATTTTTGCAAAATACGAACCTCGTAGTTTTAGCGGACTAAGTGTTGGGTATTAATACCCTGCTGAGGTATCCCACCCCTTACATTACGTAGAATTTGATTTGGACCAAAATTCATTTCCACAACTATACCACAGTTTATATATTTTTCTTTCTTTTTGCATTTAATATCACTTCTCAATCTGATGTTCAAAAAGTTAAAGTTGAAGTTACTTTTGGAGAAACCAGAGATACAAGAAAATTACTGTTTACGTCATAGAGTAGAATGCACCGAATTTCATTTAATAAATAATAAATTAAAGAAAGGTTATATCCTTGATTGTTTCATTTGTTCATAAAATATTTACTGCTGAAGGACTTCTGTGGTGGTAAATAAAATTGTTTACGCAACGTTTCATTTATTGACTATAAACTTCCTCAGACAATAAATTTGTTGTATTGCGTCATCGTTTGAAGAAAATAAACCGAATACCTTCAATTCCTAATTTTGTCGCGAGTGAATCCCTTTCTGCATAGGTCGAAGTGACTGGTCACAAGACATTAATAATAAACTTTCCGACAGTGCGGTGGCTGTCATAGATGCGAAGTGGTTGAAGGTGTACAAATTTTTGATATGATTTTTAATTATAGAAGAAAACTTAGTTTTCATGAATAGTACCCTGCAGAAAAACCTGGAAGTCGGAGCATGTGGATCTTTGAATTCTGTAAATGTTTTATCTTTAGTGGATGTTTGAAATGAATTAGCCAATGTTCTGTAAATTTTTTCGCACGAGTATTTTTAATGTGGGTGCAGAACCTGCACCTAATATTAGCGCACTCGCATTATCTTGTACCCACTTTCACGTGAAAAGAAGTAGATCTTCCTGTTGTCAGTCTGCATACCAGTTATGATCAAAATTGGTTGAAGGAGTTAAAAGATGTACCGCTCCGAAAATAAATTTGGAGTAAAAAATTTAAATAGATTTAAATAAAAGACTGTCCTAAAATTTTAATTTAAAATGCTTAGTAACCTTGTTATGCGACTAAAGGATTAAATAATTGCTTTAAAAATGATGAGACAACTATCTGCACCTTCTTTAACAATCGGATGGTCACTACTTTCTATAAAGATTGTTTTATAGAAGCACGCTGAAAGTTCAAATTTTCTTGTTGTGAGAGAAGCAATTGGAATCAACCCCCAAGTACCTGTACCTCGTCTCTCACCGCTCGATCCCGCGAGATGGTCGGTTAAGTGATAATAACAGATGTGGATAATTAACATAATGTTTGTAAAGACGTATATTTTTTTCGTTGGGACTGCCTTTTATTTAAGTGTGTTTATATTTTTCACACCAGATTAATTTTCTAACACAAATTGAATTTGTTTAATCGAATTTTTGATAGCTAATTACCCATGCGCGAATGTGCAAAAAAAGCATGTGTGAGTGGCATTTCGTTGAATCGTTTATGAGAAGATTCGATTTTTATCTAAAAATTTTGAAAGCTAATAACTCAGGCGCTAAGTAACCGATTTTGATTATTTTTGTCTTTTGTGTGCCTTCATTCGATGTTTGTGACAAACTAACAAAATTTCATCGTGTTATCTTAATTAATAATGAAGGTGCGCTATGCGCCCCCCACAACCTTTGGAGCTATATTGCTCATTAACGAACATAGATCTATGAATTTGACAAAGAATGCGTAAACAAAATTTGAACTCAATAGATCAAAGCATTCTCAAGTTATCGACGTGATATCCTAGAGGGCCACCGAGCGAGCGAGCGAGTGAGGGACATGAACAAGAACAAGAACGCTTCCCGCTAATGCTCGTGCGTTAAAAATGTGGAGATGGTAAGAAGTTTTATGCCCCCTTGATGGTATCTTCAAAAACACGTTATCGTATATATTTTTCCTTTTTTTTTTTAATTCTAATAAAACTGTTTTCTATTTCTCGAAGTTCCCTGAGGGTAACGACAAATTAACGGCCGCGGTATATGCGGGTATAAAGTAACAAAGAAAGAAGATTTACCTTATTATTACCATCCTGCGTATTGTTATTGTTAACGAGAACCTTAAACCTCAAATACTCGATCTTTTTTAATTCAAACACGCAAAATGTTATTTTATGAGAGCTCTAGCCTATATTCATTTAAAATTAGATCCGATAACGAACAAACGAACAAAATCAAAATATTTTACAGATGTAAAATGCTTTTCTGATTTTTATGCTTTTATCCATAACGTGGCATCGATATATTACACGTGAAGATAAAGTTACATATGTGACAATATGACACAAAGAGAAAGGTCAAAAACAGACAAGAAATGCTTGGTATTATTTATAAACGCCCTGATTATTTATTCTGGCAGTTATTTTTTCGGTTTCTAAAATAGGTTTCAAATTTAGAAGTGACTGTTGAATGCAAATTAGTTATTTGACGGCTTCATAATGAATTTCAGTGATTTTTATAGAGCTCTTGTAAAAACAGCGTTTCATATCTAAGTGATTTTGAAAATAACAATTTTGTATATTTAAAAGTACTTTATTATTTAAGGTACAATGTAACATTTGGAAAAAAACACAATATTAAAGAAATCAAGTATCATGTGTTATTATATTATTTATATTGATTAAACTTAAACAGCAGTAATAATAGAAAAAACAATTGCAGCTACCATTTGAAAATGGACAATTTTAATACGACACCAGTCATTTCATATTTTTGCGAATATCTCACAGACCGCCAAAGATGAAAAGATTTCTTTTCAAAATTTTCACCTTTCAAGTGTCACTTAGCAGTCGTTAACTCGTTAACTGTTGCGTAAATTAACATTTTAAATATGTCAGCTTGTAGAACTCTTCGAAACGAATGCGACGTGTGGACCCTTTTTCAACGGTTTAGTCTTGGGGGCCGCTTATCTCGAAAATTTTGAGAACAAGATTTCTTTCGCGATTTCGATTAAAATTAAAATCTCGTCATCCATACAAATCCGCTAAAAATTTCAAAATCGGACCGTTCGCTTCGGAGACGCGAAAATGGACACTAAAAATGCACAGGTCTTTTCATATTTGCCTGAATTTCTCATTAACCGCGAGAGCTAAAAGATGCGGTTTGCGACGTTTGACAAGAAAAAATCAAAAAATTGGCGAATTTGGACATTTCGATTTTTTCGAATTTTTACATTTCAAGTGCCACTCGTTAATTTTTGGGTATTAGTATTTTAAATATGTCAGTTTGTAGAACTCTCCGAGACCCAATATATATATGCCAGTAGATCGAATGTTCAAGCATGACCTCACTTGAAAATGACATTGGCACACAGCATGACATAAAAAAATATTTTTTGATCGATTCCATTCGTTCCCTGTTTTGAAAATTTGCTCTTTTAGAAACAAAAGAAAATTATGCTCACATTTTCCTTTTAATTGTACAGGAGTGAGTTAATAATAAAATTTTCTTGTAAACCATAAATTTAATTATAACAAGTAAATATTAATTTCGCAATTACATCTCATATATATGAGATAAAAGTTTTTTTGTTTTATAATTATAACAACCGTTATTTCAAAGTTGTGTGATGAATACTTTTGGAGATTCATTAATTTAAAAACTTGGGGCGCTCCGATTTAATTCATTTTTCAACATTCAGATTTTACAACAATTATACGTCGAGTCCTGAAAAAAATATGAGTCTTCGTTTATTGTGTAGATCAAGTTAATCAAAATAAATCACAAAAAAAAAATTGAATTTTACAAATTCGATTTCGTTCGATTCGATGTGGAATCACCCGTATCAGCAAACTGAGCTAAAAACTAAAACCAAAAAAGTTGCAGTAAGAACTGTGTCCTCTTTAAACCAGATAGAAGTGAGAGCTGCAACTACTGTAAGATCAGTGAGCCTAATTGATTATAATTTTGTTTTACAAAATGATCCATTTCAGACAAATGGCTTCCAACGACCTTTTAAGCTTTTTCGAATGCGAAGTATGTTGCGAATTCATGACCGGACATATTCATTTTTGTTCAACGGGCCATAGCATTTGCAAAAAATGTTGTGAAAAAATACAAAAGTGTTCGGTTTGCCAACTTGAAGTAACTGACGCTAGAAATTTCGCCATGGAATCACTCGCCGAGGCGGTTAAAGAATTGAGGCTGGCCGAAAATTCTCCAGAAACAAGATCTTGTACGCAAAACCATCCTGAAACTTCTAAAGAAAGTTCGACGTCACTGGTATGCCCCATCAGCAATTGCCAATGGATGGCGGATGATTTTAAAAAACTACACAATCATGTTAGAAAAGAGCATGACAATTCAATTATGAAGCTTTGTGAAGGGCAACATGTCACCCTTTTCATCAAAAAGAAATCATACGGAAAAGAGGTAATTAAAAAAATTGTCACATTTAACAATAAAATATTTGAAATCCATGCAAAAATTAATTATGAAGTTGACCTTTGCAACGTAAAAGTGGGAGTGATTGGTGGTGATAAAGAAAGATTTTTATTCAGAATTAACAGCTTAATGGAAGATGGAGAAGTTGCAGTTCATAAGAATCATAAAAAATCTCCGGGATTGTCCACTTGCATCCACACTTGTGAAGAAAAAAAGATTAGAGTTTATATAAAAAAAAAATCTTAATATTGTGAATTTTCCTGTAATGTTTTTATTCCATAACTGTAATTTTTTAATGCGTTTCTGTACTTAATAAGATTATTGTTCTATTGAAAGCGAGTGAAATAATAATAATGTACTTTAAAATTTCATTAAATATTTGTAATTTTTACCTAGATACCTCTGTACTACCACATTTAAACGATCTATCCATGTTTCCAAATTTACCCAAATTACGATTATTAAACGATGTATTATTTTATATATATATATATATAT